>JAUMHH010178828.1:0-15268 GCA_032359455.1 Chlamys rubida
TTTGTATTGCTCAATATTAGGCTTAGGTGGTAAAAGATATCCGTTTGAGGATGATCGTAGACAATGGTTAGTAATATAATAGAATCAAACCACTCTGTACTGATATAATGTAAATTATATTATGGCACAGGATCCAACGAAACCACAGCAGGGGTCATGCTTTGATGAATCTTTATTGCAGCCAATCAATGTGACGCCCTTAAAATTCTTCATAATAGAAAACAAATGAAGCATCCAGAAATGAAGGTCACCAGGACATGACCCCAATGCAATGTTGTCAAATCCAACATTAGAGTTTATCAACGGAGCAAAGGTTTTAATCAAGACTGGCAAAAACTTATCAATGACAAAGTCTAGTGTCCATTGCTAGTCTAAAATGTTTGGAGGCAAATTTGAAATTGGTTGTTGCAACATTATGTTAATTCCTAGAATTATTGTTTCAGTTTTGTAGTGATACAGTAACACATTTTTTGAGAACTAGAGGTGAACAATCGTATTGTTGATACCATGGAGGCTGATGACAATCACAGAGACCTATATCTTGCTTCACAACATGTGTTGCGGAAATGAGAAACGAGATAGTTATAATTGCTAAAATGCAGTTTTAACACAACCACACTTAATAAGAGTATGCAAAACTTACACAATAGAACTCTGAATATTGAGTTGAAGTACAAGCATTTCAATTCATCTGCACGGGTCTCAGTTATGCTGTTGTTGAAAAATGGTTCCCATGCCAACAGCTTTATGACACTAATACCCTGTATAACCTCGTTGGTCTTCTTGACTCTGTTATCTGCTTTTGCCTGGAAAGTTAAAAAAAGTTGTACTTATTCAAGTGAATAATGAAAATCATGCTGGTAGCAAATTAATCTACATCAATACAAAAATGAATTCAGTTAAAATCTGTACCTTAAAAATACACAGTGTCCAGAAAACAAACTTGGTAGCATAACTGATGTTTTAAAAGCTGTGAGCTATTGCTATGAGCATCTATCTACAAGCAGTAAGGTACTTACCATACTTTTCTTCTGGATGTTTGCGAGACCGTTACCGGTGAAGTACTGGAGAGGGACGGCCAGTATAACCAGTGACCCTCCTATCACAGCACTCCAGCCAAGTTTGTAGTACATCAGCACAAGGGCAATCGTAATCTACAACACAGACATGTGTTCAGTCTGGAGACTTGTACATAATGGTGTCAATCATAATCTACAACACAGACATGTGTTCAGTCTGGAGACTTGTACATAATAGGTGTTTACATATAATTACCCGACTGTAAGGTAGGTGTTTACCTGTAGAGGTGTTTTTACTTTAGATATGTAACCGAGTGTGAGACTCTGTGTATCACATAACGCATACCTATAATCATATCGATGAAAACATTCAGTTTCATTTCTACATTGGACAGACGAGTCTCGACTCGGCAGTATACAGTGGCAATCTGCGGCATATATATCTATTGTGATGTCATAAGTAATTGTGACGTCACAGTCGCGTTTTTGCACATGTGCATGTCTTACGATATATTTGACATGTACACATTTATGGCAGAATGGGCAAGTTATGTGATAAATATGTTTATTATCTGTCCATTTTATGCCTATTTATGTATAGTTTGTGATTTTATCAATGATAAGTCTCCCATAACTCTATATAGAGTGGCCTCGCAATGTTTTATGTTTATTTTAGTTTGAATGTATTGTAAATGTAATATGTTGAGGGTGAGACTAAAATAAATTAATTAATTAAAAAAATTAAAATTAAAATTACGTTCTACCTGGACTTCGTATGTAAATGAATTAAACATAAAGACAATGGCGTGCCATTTCGACCTCGTGGATCCCTGCCTTCTGTTTCTTCAAACGAGCTTAAGTCATATCACAAGGATTTACTTAGCAAATTTGATAATCTGTTGGCAATATAATAATAAATACTTTATTTGTTTTACAATAATTTAAATCATGAAACAAGTTATTTCAACTTGTTGGTAATATCGTCACCCCATACACTCGTTCTGATAACGGCTAACCGGAAGTGCTGTTGGATACACCGGAAGTGGCGAGTAGAAGAGAGGAAGCCTAGACAATAGTGGCGGCTGTTTGTGTTGGGTCTCTAAGTGTCCCCGAATTAAACTGCAGAAAGAAAAACAACTCTATTTTACATGTACATCGCGTCTGAATAAAATACTTCGTAATGTCATATGACGTTCCCAAAGTCTCGGCAGTGCTGTCTCTATATACAGTTGATGTGTGTTTTGTATCGATTTGAATTCCAGGTTTAACAAACTTGTATTCCGAAATATCTTGTGTCAGTATAGATTTTTCTTACATCAGAATGTATGTGGCATACCAAATGGCTCCCGAATTGATTTGGTTTCAGTCAATCTGGATCTTCCTGTTAAAAGTCTGGGAGTTTAACTGATTCGTATCTTTCCTACCCATGCTCAGAGTCTTGTACACACCCCTACGATCAATGACATGTAAACAGAGAAAAATGAATTACAATGATGAATTAATCAGAACAAGTTTTATTAATCTCATTTTGTCCTTGTAAATCAGGGTTCTGTTACATAAGTTGAATTTTTATGAAAATATCAATACACAGCTGGCTTCAGATTCAGTGTTTCATCCACAGTAAATTCATTAAGGCTGATACAAATGTAGCCGACAATTAATACATTGTAACAGGTGTTTCACAGGGATCAATACTTATTCCCTTTTTACGCTGTACAACTTTTTTTTATATACAATGCATCAGTAACCCTCCGTTTTATGCTGAACACGCAGGCTTTGAATTTAATCCAGATGACACCAAACTTCATCTTAATAAATCGAATTTCTCGTGAATATATTAAATCTAAACTGCAAATTGATCTAATCAATAAAAATGTTATACAAGTATGTGCATTCACTGTCCTGGAAGGCGATATATTATTACTTAAAGATTTATACATGGCGGCCATCTTTGTGATCCAAGATGGCCACCGTATAGTTTCGAGATTATGTGGCCCATATTCAAAATTGAAAGCTAAGATGACGAGAAGCACGTGGACAGACTGTGCAGTTTTTATCTAGAATATCCACTTCTTCCAGCTAGCTATTCAGTACACGTGTCGACTCAACAGCCACGAGCTGCTGAAGGCACAGGTACATCATATACATTGGCCATGCTTTGCTTTCCAAAAGTGATGTGAATGAGATTTCATGGAATATTGATGTACAATTTGTCATTACAATTTTTTTTTTTTTAAATGAAACGAAAATATAATTTCAATAATAATCTGAGAGTGTTGATTTCGATAGCCCCGTGGAAAATTACCCATTGTATGTACAGTGTAATGTATGCTTGTGGTCAGTGAGCCGTGACGTAGATTTGTTCGATAACTCTCTAATCAGATGGCGGGAAACTGGTAGTTAATACGTGTTCTGCACGAGTACCTGTTTTAAACTTGTAATAAAACAACACTCACTGAATTGAAAAATATCAATCCAATCACCTTTATTGAGACTGAAGGCATCGTGACACGACAGGTGAGGATGCACACCTGTAATAAAGAGAGTCTGGTAACTCATAAACGACCTGCATCTAAATAACACGTGTGCAGTAGAGGAAGGGCATATACAACGTAGTACAGTAACCTAGTTAGGATCTTGATGAAATGGGTTGCAACAAATTCACCTCAAGTCCAATTAGAAAAATCAGGTTATATTTGTTAATTAAGAGTAAGCGGTTTGAAGCGATACCACAGTTCTGGTGTATGCGAGATGACTACTTGTAATCTTCTATACGATACATACGTTCTTTTCAACCTGCTGCCATGCGTACTGAAAATCTTATTCTAAACATGATTTTAATAAGACGACAGCCGTTATCGACAGGTAACCTCAGGTGAAACAAACACAGGTAGAGGTAGTAATGACATTGTACCTAGCCACACCTGTTCACGGCGTACACGACCAGCTAACAACCGCTGTTTCTATAACAAGTCTTGTGCTTTCTCACTCAAGTGGCTAATATATCGATGGGCAATGCTTTCTGTCAATACAGATTTTCCTCAGGAAAAAATAGGCTGGTTTCCGTGTATTGGGGATTCCATTGCTAAGCTCACCGAATTATGGTTGCAGCTTACCTGTTCTTCTCGCGCAAATTAGAAGATAATTGCTTAACACGATTACCGTGGTCCTCAAGACCGCGCGATCTCGAAAATTGATTAGAAATATTGATATTCCTCGGTTCCAAAACAAATTGTATCCTGTCTGGAGAAAAAACCTACGATTCTGTAGCCGTTTGTGTTTGTTTGGACATTACAAGTAGATTTGGTCAAATAGTTTAGGTTACGCGCACGTACGTTTCTGCTTGGAATGTAAGTGAGCGTAACCCCTTGAGTTTCGAGGATGCAATTTGCTCACCAATCTCCGAAACAGACGAACGATGAATGGCATGCGGGTATATTGTTTCTAGGAGGAGGTTCGAAGCTGAACAAACACTGCAAACACCTGCTAGAATTTGAAGTTCACCATTGGCAAATGAAGACGGCTATTTTGTATACTGATATTTTAATGAAGAATATTAAAACATAAATAGTCCTGTTTCGCGTTTTTCCAGTCCTTAATGAAGTAACGTTGGGGAAGGTTGGGAATTGAGTTTGGAGCGGGTGATACGGGCACATCAGACACCGAGAAACACAAGAAATACATAAACAAGTTATGAAGGATGCAGCCTGAGTTTTGAATTATTCAATATTTTACTGGTATGTATGATGTGCTCCATACAAGTGACAAGGAAGCCGCAGAGATTCCTTGAAGATATTGATGTTTTAGACGATTGCAGTATAAATACGATTACATGACTGTCGGGAGCTTCCCCCGCTACACTCACGGCGGACGGAGGAGACCTAGCAGTGTTATCCATCATGATAACGCCACCATAGGCATTGATTTGAGACTTAATTTCCCGGAGAGCGCCTGACATCTATTCGATACACCCAGCCTACTCGCGTGCGCTCGTGCCACGAACGCGCTTGAGACGTGACAAGTAGAAGATATAATTATAATTAAAATCGGAGTTCGATCAATTGCAAATCTGATCACAACATTGTATGTTCAAAAATGAAGAATATTGAGCGAGCACATAAACTCCTGCTGTTTGAGATCGATGTTCTCTCAGGTTTGTTATCGCAACCGAACAGCATGGTTAATTTAACGGCTTCGGGATTAGATTTCTGGTTTTACACTTCCGGTTTACATTTTGGTTTACACTTCCGTTTTTCGCATCAAAATTGCATTTGAGGTTTACATTTCTAGTTCATACTTCCGGATTTACACTTTCTGTTTATTTTTTGATTTCCCAACCCGGTTTACATTTCTGATTTACACTTCCGGTTCACATTTCTGGTCAATACCCGTACGCTGTATCCTATTTATCTCACGACACTTAAGTTTATGTTAAATTCCTCTAACAATAGATCGTCATTAAGTACAATCGATTGATCGATATTATTCCAAGGTTTCTAGACGGTATACTATACAATTAGGGGCTATTTTATCGGCTAGCAGTCACTGAACTGGTCGAACAGCAGTCATTCCTTTTTAATTCTGTTTTATTCAATATTTTGCACAAATGCAGTATATTGTAGCAGTACATGAAGTCTCCTGGTCTGTACTTTGGAATAACGGTCGGGATAAGGATGGGGTTGGTTGGTCAAGATGTGAAAACGGGAATTTCTTAGTGAGACAATTTTAAAAGTCTGTAGTGTAAGCTCTCCACACAATGTGGGGTGTACATTGTGTTCGCGTACATGGACGTTTATGCTGGATTAATGTATTTTGAAGTTATCGCCACGGTGTCCACGGACGACGGGACCACTTTAAAGTGACATCTTACAGAAATGGTATAACTGGGACACGACAGCATCACATTTCACCACCCGGTCACATAATACTGACAAGGGGCTAACTGATCTTGACCGAGACCCATTCAACGCTGAACATCAAGCTCAAAGAAGAAAATACAAAAATGATAAACAGATCGCGTCAGTTTACCAAATACTCAACTATTTCAGGTCACTGTGCTCGTGCAAGAACCTAAATAACCCATTCCGGCCAAAATCGAGTGAGGGAGTCACGGGTGGTAATTTATCACGTTATAAATACGTAATTCCTTGTTACCCAGGAAACGACTGGAACTAACGTTGTATCCCTGGAACAGCGAGTTGGCCTCACGTCACGTGATCTATTTGTCACATTGGAGTGGTCTCCTGGTTAGAAATTACGTTAATCAGTCGGAGGTATTTTATTTCCCGCGTTTTATGTTGTTTAACCGTCACCATTTGGCGAGTGTGAGCTCTCAATTGAATTATATAATCAACCCCGGAATGGAATGGCCACGGTTTCCCTGGAACAGTGCGCCACAAAGCACCATGTGTGCGCGTAACCGTTGTTTGAGATTTGGTGTTGATGGTTCGAAGAAATACTAAAACTTTCCCCTATACTGATAGAAATGGTACGTGTCCTTCTGTGATCGGAACAGAAACACGTCTGACATGTTAGGTAACCATAGACATCGCTGTTGGATAGATAGATATCGGATATAAAAAGCAGATTTGTTTTAAAATTATTCCTTTAAAATCTGTTTCAACGCCCTATATGTTTAGATTTAAATGTGGAAGGCACGTAAATGTCTTCAAATTTAAATTGAAAACAGTTCTATCGTTTTTATCAAGTTGATTGACAAATGCCGGTATAACCTAGATGTGTACAATTCCATTTCAGAATGAGTTTTGAGGTGTAGCTCCCGTCCGACACACATTTGCTCCGGTGTAATTAGCCTTTAGACACGCACCAGTCTATAATTAAATTGACATTTCGATACTCTGTATTCTGGGTAAAAGCAAAAGCAGCGAAAAACCAATTTGTGAAAATGTGATACATTGGGAGAAATGCCTGTGTAGTACAGTCTAAAGTTAAACGGATCCCAAGGGGCTGTATCACGCACATTTACACAATGTCAAACAGATCTAATAATGGGATGATAAAAAGATGCGAGGACAACCTGTCACGAGAGAATGTTTGAATTAATTGATTTTGTTCCCATTATTTTGAATGAAACGCAAATAAGAATATGAATTTTACTCATGAGAAATAGACAAAAGTAACTACATTTTACCAGGAAAAACACTGGACTTATTGTCATTGAAGCGATTAACCTCAGGACGTTCTCGTGATTCTGACATATACATTGTACAGTATAACTAATTTCTGGGTTGCTCACTTTTATGATACAAAAGACTTTTTGGTACTAGAACAGAAGTTGTTTTGAGGATCGTCGAACACCCAAAGCTTCCCATTACTTTGAGTGTGTAATCTAAAGAAATTCCGTTTGTTCTGACGTCATTTTATTTTAGGCTCTGTATGTAAGTCTCCGATCGAACTACAGCCCCACAGATCAATTACCGGAATGATCGGTCAAGATGGAAAAGCTGCATCAGCGCGCCTCGTGTTATTACGGGCTGTTATTGGATATACTCTCCATGTCTGTTCCCTATCATTTGTCTCGTCCAATCACCCGTACCTGTCCCAGCAGCCCGCCGCGTTATTGGGTAAACCCTTGAAGCCTACAGCGAGGTTTTCCCCGGGGTCGACTCTATGTCATTGGTTCAGCTCCTGGAACAGACAGTTATAACAGCCCGGGCCTCCGTCCACCTGAATTAACTGTGGTATTAATATCTCCGATCTACATCCGGGCTCCGATGGCGCTAATTAATCAGACTTTATGTCACGGAGTTAGTTACAAGTGCGCGTCAATTCAATTCTCTGAAGTCGTCACTCGGTTGTAACGAGAGAGTTTTTACGACATTAATTGTAAGTGGGGTCGGTGGGGAGCTACCATTGTTTTTCTGTCAGCACCAATGTCCACTTCTCCACTGTCTTATCTTTTCAAGATAAAACGATTTTCGAGGTCTACTGAAAGGTGTAATAAGTTTTTAAGTCTTTTTTTTTCAAAATTCTTTCAAACCATTGGCAAAATGTTATATGTTCACCAATCTATCACACTACAGAGAATCCAGGGGTCGCGATGTGATGCCTTCCATCGAAAGATGTGTTGTTTGTAAGCACAAAAGTATGGTCAAATGACCTATTGTTTGTAAGCACAAAAGTATGGCCAAATGACCTACTGTCATACTGACCCTTGTATTTGGTCACTGGATGTTATCGATGACCCTCATATGTGCGCCACAGTTACCGCCATTTCATCGTCATCATCATTATTAGTAGCAGCAGCAGTGTATATCATCCTCATCATCATCATCATCATCCATCATCATCATCATCATCATCTTCCCCGGTCCATTTAGTTTCCCCTACTCCCCCAGCCAGGTCCGTAAATGCGGTACTATAATGGTGCGTCTTTTTCCCGTACTGTCGGTATCTATATATATCCTCCACACAGTGATAGTAACCGTCTCAACACGTCTATTTTCAAACTTCATTAATTTTTGATAAAGCTCTTCTTGAAAACTGAGTATCATATTTGACTATTCGAACGTTTGTATACAGGTCAGACACAGACAAGGGCAATCAGCGGGCTCTCCTTGTCAGTGGGCCATCAGCGGGCTCTCTTTGTCAGTGGGCCATCAGCGGGCTCTCCTTGTCAGTGGGCTATCAGCGGGCTTTCCTTGTCAGTGGGCCATCAGTGGGCTTTCTTTGTCAGTTAGGGGCAATACAAATACACAACAATACAAATACACAACAATACAAATACACAACAATAAACAACAACACAAATACACAACAACACAAATACACAACAATACAAATACACAACAATACACAACAATACAAATACACAACAATACAAATACACAACAATACAAATACACAACAATACAAATACACAACAACACAAATACACAACTACACAAGAACACAAATACACAATAATACACAATACACAACAATACACAATATACAACAATACACAACAATACACAACAACACAAATACACAAATACACAAACACTATCCCTACTCACGACGGTATGGTAGATGCAATACCTATTTATAACTATTAAGAAACACTTTATAAAGATTCTTTAGAATATATTTATTAAAAGCCGTATTGTTGAGCATGCTTACAATACCTACCATTGTTAGTAGCACAGTCATTGTAAATATATTTACACAATAAACGTCTTTATAATTAAATTTATTGTTGGCGTGCTAAAATGTCTTCCCGGCTCCCTATTTTCACAAGGAGGTGGTCTCTCTATGTGCTCACTAAATATCGATTTTTAAAGTCGTGAATAAAGGCCTATATTTATATATCGATAAGATGTATGTAGTGTTAACGTTAGTGTTGTATATCTCACTGTGTCACGGTCGAATGACCACACATCTCCATACAGATAAAAACCCGTGATTACGAATAAATTGAAACATGTTCATCCGCAGGCTGGTTATGCAAATTTCGACAAAAACATTCTCATAAAGAACAAATGTTTTGATATTTTGTGTAGACTCTATAACCCCCGGGTAAACTGATTTTTTTTTCGGTATAATGATACACACTTGTTCACCATGTATTGAGATTATGTATCTCGATCGTGAAACACACATCTATACTTGTACAGTTTCTAATCTGAGGAGCAGGCATGTTTGGACACATACATGTACAGCGTGAAAACCTACTGGTGAAGCCTGATATTCAGATAGCATTTAAAATTAGAAAAAATTCGAAAAAATGAGAGTGACAACTTCAATTTTCTTGTCGAAAGTGTACATGCAAAGAAAAAAAAGGTTTGGGCGATTCACTCACGACATTTTATATAATAGAACTATTGACAGTCGTATTTACACAATTTATACGACATGCACATGTAGATAATATTGATGTATGCATTTCAGTGAGCGCTGTTACGACAATAGCATTATAATTACATAAATGTACTGGGGGTGTCGACAAATTACTGGTATACAATTACATGTGTTTGCGGTTTGAATACTGCTCTGTGACTGAACTTTAAAATACTAACAATATGTCATTGTGGATAATTGTCCGTATCAATGCTGAGGGATTTAACGCCGTGTATATCTATGTATACTTATAGCGGAGAATACAGCTCGAGCTTTTCACACACTTGAGAATTTTAAAGAGGCCGGGAATCTCGGATATTGTTCCTAGTTAATAAGTCACGCTACTTGTAAAAGTTCAATTTGAACTCGCGTTACAGTTAATGAAGGCAAAACTGGTGACTAGCGAGAGGAAACGCTACACAAGTGCTCTACACCGACCCAGTCAGTGCTATCTGATACCCATATACCCACGTATCTATCTGAATAGCGCTCATATGTAAAAAGGAAACAAAGGCGTAAGGACCTATTGTGGTAGATAATCTACACGTCCTGTTCGCTGCATACAGCGTGCTGTCGGAAGGTGTAACAGCGTCTCCCGACTCCGCCAATCTTTACTCTGAAGAAGTATATATACTGGGATCTTCTTTCAATCCGCCATTTTGAAAATCAATACGCGTGGAGCCGCCAGTTTCAGTGGCTGACTGTGCTGTGTTATTGTGTATACGGCTACTTCAGGTTGACGCTCGGGACGGATACACGGCCTCTCTCTATGGCAATTTATGTGTTGTAACCTTGTTTTTGTTGTGAAATGAAAGATAAGTAGCAGTGGGGTGTATTCGGCAATTGTTTTAGTGTGATCGGACCTTCTTAACGGAAGGATTTTACCCCAACCTTCACGCTGGCGATGCTTGGAGCAGGCTGTTCCAGTTTGCATTGTGACGATGCAAAGGAACCGGTATGTATACATATAGTCTATAGTAGCGTTCTCGAGGAGCCGCTTCCGCATGTACGGCATGTATTAATCTACGGGAGACCAAATCTCCGTGGCTGGAATGAAGCAGGGGGTCTCTGAAATTATACACAATACATGAAGATAAGCTGGCCGGGAGGGGGATATGGGACTCCTCCGCGCTACATCCCCTTTCTCAAATTATATAACTATCTCCCATCCGCGGTCCCGCGTTCTCCTGAACACCCTAGTTTCTATGTAGGTAGTATTGTGAAGGAAAACATACCTGTTTTATGAGGTAACATATTTTATTCCTATAAACACGAGATAACGTCGCGCTTTGTTATTTTAACTTATACAATCACAGCCGTTAACTATGTTATATGGCAGGAAAATTAATTTTTATAATATCGTTATAGCTTAATGTCGTCTTTTGTCGAGTCTCTATAAATAACCAGAACATGTCATTATTTACCTGCATTTTGCTGATATGTATCGTTTCTAAATAAAACTGAATTGATTTAAAGTGGAGTGAAACAAAATATAATGAATTTTTAAACAATGTGTCCCGAAATACTGGACACGTATTACATGAAATGTCAGCCGGTGAACGGCGTTAAAACGATATGTAACCGTGGGGAGTTCAAGGTGCAATACCGTAATAGTGAAATATGCACGTGATTAGTCATACTGAACATTTTATTAAATCAACTGAAAAATAATACAAATGGCTGTCTGTTATGGTGCCCTCGACAGAAATCAAACAACGGCGCGAGTTAACATCAGTACTAAATAGTGGTAGTTTGGAGTGAGGAAAGGCAAGAATTGACACCTCTTTGTATAAACTCCACTGTAAACAATGTCGCGTCTGTGTTTGGTGAAGTGCGGCATGGCTGATGTAGCTGAAGAGACACCAGTTGTTCTATGCGATATAAACTGTATACAAACGCATCACACTGACATATACACATCTGTGTTTGCCAGTTTAATAAGAGTTTAAGCCTGACAAGAAACATTAGCACATCTCTCAGGTGCTCGTTTCCGAGACCAATAACTCTACCGGAATATCGACCGGCAATATTACGACCTTCTCCCATCGTCTTCAGATTACCAGGATCAAACCGCCTGGTGCCCAAGCCTTATCTCGAGGTTTCCTACGACAAAGATGATTGGGAGGGCGAAATAAATATGGCGGTTTCTGTTTGCTAACAATGACGAGTATACAATGTCGTATCAGAGTGGCCGTCCTTACCCACATCAAAAAAGATGACTGCCCACGCTGATCCCTAAGGATAATCAGATGAGAAAAGGTATTGGGATATTTTGATGAAACATAACCCGGAGGGGTGGGGAGAGATGGACTGTTGTGAGTTGAGTTACGTTTTGGCCAGACAACCTTTTGGAATGAAAGAAAGCCGGTTTGTTTACGTATATTTTAAACCTTATTTATTTTTCATTATCTGGAATGTTGCTCCCAATGTGGAGCAATGTCTGAGATTCACCCGCGGGTATCGCACAAGGTATATTCGTTGCTTATCATTGACAAGTCCCGTAAACTAATCTCGGCAATTTGATCATACAAATGAACGGGTTCTCTGGTTCCATATGTACCGGTAACCAGAACCTATAATTTCTGTATCTGCCTCTCAGAGATGTTAGACTACATGTACGAAGATAAGAACCATTTGTTTCTTTTCTGGTTTCTGGTTTTGTCTTGTAGAAGTCACGGTTCTGTTGGTTTGTTGGGCTTGTCTTAATGAAATCACGTTCCCGTTTTTTGGGGGGTTTGTCTTTTAGAAGTCACGTTTCTGGTTTCTGTGTTTGACTGTTAGAAATCTCTTTTATGTGATTGACTTCCAGAGTGGACATTTCCGGTTCTGTGTTTAACGTTTCTGGTTTCTGTGTTTGACTGTTAGAAATCACGTTTCTGGTTTCTGTGTTTGTCGTCTAGAAATCGCGTTCCTGTGATTGACTTTCAGAGTGGACGTTACTGTTCTGTGTTTGACGTTTCTGGTTCTGTGTTTGACGTTTCTGGTTTCTGTGTTTGACGTTTCCGGTTTTGTGTTTGACGTTTCCGGTTTTGTGTTTGACGCTTCCGGTTTTGTGTTTGACGTTTCCGGTTTTGTGTTTGATGTTTCCGGTTTTGTGTTTGACTCGGAACCAGCGTGATGTCACACCGATCTATCTTTACATTGGGACGTGAACGTCGTATGGATTATGTCCAGACCACAGGCACATGTAATACATTGACAAGCGATAGACGGATCATCATTTCATATTTTGTAATTTTGTTGATTATACATTCAAAAGACTTTGAAAATCCAGACAGCACATCGACCAGGCTAGACTGTAATATATGAGTAATTATTGATGTTTAAAGTAAAAGGTCATATGAGTGGTTTGTTTGGTGCACTGACAATATGTGGAATATAACACATTCCTGAAATGTATACTAAATGTATGTATCATAAAGTTACGTTTGACTGTTAATGTTTGAGGTTTGTGATGATAATATAGCCCTTGTTTTGTTTATTATTGATGTAGACTAAATGACAGGTACATCTCTGGCATGTTACGTAACACACACGGAATCTCGTGAGTATAAACACTTAAATGCTAAAGAGTATTGATTTACTTCCAATTATCATCAAATGAACTTGTTATACCGGCTGATTGTTTAATAATTATACATTATTTATGTAGTAAACTCGACACGCACTGCGCTTGTGTGTTTTCATAACTGCAAGTCGCCAGTCAACATTGAATCCGATACCCAATACACGTCAGTGTTTAATTCATTTTACTTTTTTTCTGATATATGTTGGAGGTTTTCTGCGATAACATTGATTTTATAATTAAAAAAAATGGCTGACTGGTGAATTTTGGTGATTTTGAAGTTTATATGGTTAATATAGGAAATTTGCTAAAATGAAGTGGATCAGAAATATGTTAGCGTCTGGTGCTAACAGGTGCTCGCCAGTCGTCGGAATCTTGTTTGGAAACTCTGTGTTGACCCTAGTGTTTTGAATTCTTTCACATCGGCTGTTTTTTGTTTTGCTTTTAACAATTGTCAAGTGAAATGACGTCATTGTTTTATGTGTAGTGTGGCCTGCTTCACAAGGGCAGTTCGGTTTGTGTGTGTGTGTGGTATCGAGTTGCACGTCGAACATGTCCTAGATTTACCCTGTGTAAAAAAAACCACTTTAAACAATGTAGGTATGTAGCGTACAGAACGGGCTGACTTTGAGCGAGGGCTGACTATAACACGCGAATGAAATCTGAGCGAACGCAAATTGTTAACGCTTTAAAAACTGAAGATTTAGTGATTACAGATGTGAGGATACAGTTAAAACTGTTTTCCTAGCGTAAGTGTAATGTAACAAGTATGATAGTTACTTCATAAACCTAGTCTTCTAGGGGCACCTATGGGCTCCCACTGGTAGTTAACTGTTGAAGCAATTCACGTAATTTTTAATTAAGGAATCATGAGTACCACTGCCAACACCGTATCCCTTGGGGAGCCCCAATTAGTGCCAAACCAGCATTAATGGACGCACGTGAGATATTCTATATTAAGTTGGTTCCTTGGTTCCCTCTTTGTAATCCCGTACAGGTTTATACACACAACCACGTAAACACTTGTATATGAAGAATGCAATTATATCAGTATTTTCTCGGGGTGTGCATGCATCGTTATTAGTTTTTTTCAAATATATTCAAGTGCAGTTTTTTTTTCAACTTACCAATTATATGAAAAACAAAAAATAAATATACACAACGGTACATGTAGCTGTTTCCGAAATAGCGAATAGAAAAGGGAAAAAGATGTGAAGAACCAATGTAACGGGGTACAGACTTGATGTGGTGATCGGTATCGGTATGGTCGGGAGCTTGTATTAGACAGGTGTCCGAAATGGTCAGGTGTGGTGTATAGTCGGTGTCAGGTATGGAGCTCATTATGGACAAGTGTCCGAAATGGTCAGGTGTAGTGTATAGTCGGTGTCGGGTATGGTCGGGAGCTCATTATGGACAAGTGTCCGAAATGGTCAGGTGTAGTGTATAGTCGGTGTCGGGTATGGTCGGGAGCTCAATATGGACAAGTGTCCGAAATGGTCAGGTGTAGTGTATAGTCGGTGTCAGGTATGGTCGGGAGCTCATTATGGACAATTGTCCGAAATGGTCAGGTGTAGTGTACAGTCGGTGTCGGGTATGGTCAGGTGCTCGTTTTGGACAAGTGTCCGAAATGGTCAGGTGTAGTGTATGATCGGGTGTACTATGGGTGATGTTGTTTTTATCTGTACATATATATACTGGAATCAACTAAACATGAGTCATCTAAATCCTAATTATATAGAACATCTATTTGTGTATCTGTAGAACCGGAACGAAACCTATAAGTGCAGTATAAAGTTCTATTTTCTGTACAAGTTCTACGTGTATACTTGTTCAGAGGACGCCTTCT
>JAUMHH010178839.1:0-15266 GCA_032359455.1 Chlamys rubida
TATGTATGCAGAAAACCATTTTGAGCTATAATGGCGGCAATACTTTTATGACAGACTGTTTACACATTTCAACACTATGTGGTGTTACACGTAGTAACTTGTTGGAAGATTTAGACCAATCAGAATGCTAGGATTGCAGTTGTACACAGGCTTCAGAGGCGTTGATAATAGGCTGCAACGTAACTGCGTTACGTTTAGCCTAAAAAGTTGTATTGATTAATGTATATGCTTATTGTCTTAATTGTATATCTGTACTTTTTAGAGTGGCTTATGTTAGCTAGATAGCGCGCTGTATCGAAGGTTGTATATTATCATTATATAGCAGGACTTACTTATTATACTATGTTACGATTTTGCATACTTTAGTAATCTTCAACACTAGACTCTCCATGAAAGCAGTATGTATCATTAGAATATCGAACGAGATATAAGATCATGGTTTAAGTTGTTATCAAGTCTGACGTAAGGCGGTTTATGCAAGTTAAGGTCATCAACGGCTTGACCAGAAGAAAACATATTGGCAAAGATTTATATATTCATATATTTTTTTGAAACAAACCAGTATAAATGCAGCGTTCATTGTTATATTTTTATTTGTAGCAAAAAAAAAAGGCAAACATGTACATTATTTATAAACAAACACATTTTACATTTGAAGCAGAACAAGCAAAAGTGTACATTATTAATATGTACTGAATATCTGACCAACAAGAAAGGAGAATGTAACGAAATGCACCAGTTCCTGTTTTAAAGGTAATCATAGGTACACGTAAAGTTAAAAACTGAATAACTGTATGGCTAGTCGATAAAATATTGCACGGGTTAAATATGTATGACTGCGTCTATGACTCACTCAGCTACATAACAACACCTATCGTAAATATACCCTCTATAAGTTATCATAATTCTACATAAAATAATATCAATTATCAATGGATCAAAACATAAGGATATTATCATTTGGACTATATATCACTATAGAAAAGAATTATGCAGCTATAAATGTACATCTATGTGCAAGAGGCAAACCGGCAAGTAGAGGACAATAGGAGAAGAACGAAACGATAAGTGTACATGTTCAGATATGCCTAAACGATATATCGATGATATACATTTATCCCATGAACTGTGCTATCCAGTGAATATACCCATGTCCTTTTTTGTTGCGTATTAACCCATGTAATATGACCTATCAGCCATGTGATTGGTTGTAAGTTTCTATTGTTTTAATTGTGACGTCACGCCTAGGACAAGTACATGACGTCACAGACTAACGCACCGGAGTCCAAACGCCGCTTTTTACATTTCAAGGTTGCATAACATTTGTCGTTTTACACGAACAAATGCCATACATCTTGCTTATGTGATAAAAAGGGTCTAACAGTCGTTTTCATTTCATATGAAATTAATGAAACTCTTCACGAATTTATCATTTTAGCTCGCCAGAGGCTCGCTACGTTGAAAATTCTAAGACTCGTTTCAAAAATCTCATATGAAATGGACACTCATGTAATGTCCTATATGTGTGGTATAAGGGAACAGATACATTATCAGGACATGTTACTTGTCTATTTTACTCGGTACTTTCTCTGATATCATGTTCACAGATATGCCACATTTCCGGTTCTGAATGATTCCACTCCTTTCTCTACTATTTCCATACAAAGTAGACATTCTGCCTTCTTTATCAGTGGTGTGTCTTTACCTGCAAACAAATATACAAATTATCGGAATTAATTGTTATCAGGCAGCGCGGTAAGTAACAATTAATATTTTATTTATATGAAATACAAATCTGTTTGATGTGGTATTTACTTTGTATGTTTATTAGTTAACGCTCTGCCGATAAAATAAAGTATCGTATAATAGTATATCTTGCTTAAAAGAACAAAAACGTTCGCAATATATCATCTATAATACGGTAGGCTCATGACATGTCAACCAGGACCCTGATGGCATTCATCATTAACAAATTACTTCAACAATTTGCCTGATAATGAACTACATTCAACGAGAAAGCTTCTTGTATATATTCTAGGTATGCTGTATCTCCAGCGGTTTGCTTTAAGAGCAATGCAATTCAAACAAAGAGTGAATACAAACAGTGAATTAAATAAAAAAAGTAGACTTAATGAAAAGAGTAAACATATCAAAATAAGTGAACTGAATGCAAGCTGTTCTAAATATAAACAGTATTACTTTTCCTTTCAAACACTGTTGTATGGACAGGACTACTTATTTGTCAGCTTACCATCCAAACAATCTACAAAGTGGTCTATTTCTTTTTCAAATGCTGCCTCGAATCTTTGGGGAAATGAGTCGTACAGTCTGTTTAGTTTGCCACCATTTTGAACGTCAATCACGGAAGCAGACACTCTAGGATTTTCAGCCAGCGCCATTCCCTCGGCCCCGAAAATCTGCATAATGTTTAAATTGAACCACAGGTAAACATTAATTTTGTAGAACTATATTTAGTTACATTTACTAAAAACAATATTCAAATGAACTTCATCTATTTTACAACAATTATGTAACAAGTTTATACAACTTATACCCATAACTCTTGTTAGCCCGGATGTTAGCGCGCGGGGGTCTTATCGTGGGAGGAAACCAGAATGCCCGGAGAAAAACCACGAGGTCGGGCAGGTGACCCAAACCTTTTCACATCCTGTCGGGGAATCGAACCCCGGTCGCCTTGGGAAAGGTAAGTGCGCTATCCACTGCGCCACCCGACCACCCTAATTACTGAAAATAGCTTTTCAATTTTTGTTTTTGTTAATGGTCACAACCTGGAATTCGGTTATAATTATTTGTATTCAGCCCAGTTTAACCTACCTCTACTCTCATATCGTAGCCATACGGGGCGTATCTATCCGTATCTATTATGGCCATTAATCCGCTTCCGTACTTCAGGGCCAAGGTAGCAGAATCGGGCTGACCTATCTCTTTCATGATTGGATCATGCATATGACTCATTGTATATACAGAGATTGGTCTCTCTGCTGACGTCAGCCAAACAGTCATATCTATGTCGTGGACGGCCATGTCAGATATTATGTTACATCCTCCCATATCTGAAATTAAACAAATATCGTGATGAAAGTTATTCTTTTAATTATGATAATAATAATAATAATAATAATTCGAGGTTCTTATATGCCGCTTTATCACAACCTAGTTCGTAGGTCGTCTCAAAGCAGTTCACATATTATCCGTGGTTATAGGGCCTTTGAAACCAGGCAATATCTTTCTCAACTCCCTGGGGAGCATGCAACCGGCGCTGTCATTTCGACCTTCACAGCTAGCATTCAACACTTCTAGCACTGCCCAACTACGTACTCATTTGCAGCTTAGTACAGACTGGAACAAGCGGAGTACATTATATTGTTCAAAGATACAACACAGTGGCGTGACGTTACTCAAACCCACAACCCTTCGGTCACGAGCCCGGTACCCTCCACTAGACTACCGTTAGTGTCTAACGTCTATATCTAGCTTAAACTCGTAATTGCAGTCATATTCATGTAATTGATGGATAACATATTGACCTAATTCTGCTATACTTCTTTTTAATAGAACAGGTGAAGCTGAATTAATGACGCGTGATAGCATTTCAGTCTTATTATATGTTTAAAACATAGCACGGAGAAAGTCATACAAGCATGTGTACTGATTGATAACTGATAAGATATAACTCCGATTTACCAAATATGCATTAGCTTAGATTAAGAAATAGTTATGTGTCATATATTCATAACACACATAGAAATAGCATTTCCCTGCGATATGCTTATGGTGACTATACAACTTGTTCATAGTCCTCATCAACCTGCATTATTGGAAAGCCTGCGTTGAAGTTTAACTTTTAGCATTTGACATCTATCACGGAAGTCATGGTAGTTAGAGCAAACTCGTGAGTACCGAGTCAACTGCGACATTTAGGGTGTTGATATCAAGTTTTATTATAACAAGTAGGGGTGGTATGACGTATGTTACATTTCCCCATCCTAAAGGTGTTTTCGATATTAGCTTTATTTTTATTTGGGTAGACATCTTTACGACAGATTAAGTCTTCTGAACCCGTGTTCAGGTTTTAACGTTCCCGTTACATAGTACGCTAAAGCGACACTTGAGTGACCACGCCATCCTTCCAATCTGTTTCTGTTTAAAATTGACTTTTTCGACAACATGTACAAAAAACGCACACAAAGAAAAATGACGAAGGAATCTGCAGATGATGGTACAACTGTACTAAGGAATATTACCACTGTCACCTGAATGAATGTCATAACTTAAAAGCATAATTAGTAGCGGACATATAACCTTAGATGTGTAGCAAGAATGCAAAAAAATCAATGAACAAATGCAAATAAGATCGCATCTTTTTAAAAGACCCGAACATTTAAATTCTTTTCAGTGACGCGTTTTATACAGAAATGTATGTATATATCACTAAACGATTGACAATCTAGCATGTGGATGATTACTTTTTGTTTTCGTTTAAATCCATACCGTTTTCCCTATTATGCTATTATCATCTCAAAGGAATGGATATTTTGTATTTTTTTTTATATCACGAACCTCAGTTATTGAAAAAGATAAGCATCATAGTTGTATTACCTGTATTTCTCAAAAACTCGTATGACGGTCTAGGAGAGTCTCGACCGGTGACTCTCATGAATTTTAAGTCTCCAAGTGCTTTATCTCTTGTGGACTGAAACACATCACGGAACGTTCTGTCGAATCTCCTGTAGTACAAATAAAACATGATAAAAAAAGTCAATTATTATTTTATAAATATCACTATACGACGTGTAAAACAAGGAGAATTGTAGTACAGACAACCAATAATTATATTATAAATATCACTATAGGACGTGTAAAACAAGGAGAATTGTAGTACAGACAACCAATAATTATATTATAAATATCACGATAGGATGTGCAAAACAGATAGAAGAGTGTTACAAGCAGCCAATGATTATATTATAAATATCGCTATACGACATAAGAAAACGTATAACAGTATTACAACAGACGATCATGTTTTTATAAGTATCATGACACGGCGTGTAAAACAAGTAAAATAGCATAATTTACAACACCAATGATACATTTATCTCCGTAAGGTAGTGTTTAACTCTACTTTGTTGCTGAGTATATACTGTCATCCTCGATATCCAGGGGTTACGCTCACTTTCGCTCTCTACACCCCTGGAATATGTCATAGCAAAATTGAAGGCTCGGTGTGCGCCACCTTGTTGATGAGACAAGGAGACTAGTTCGATCCTTTGATATACATCAAAAGAATCTCGAGGTCACGTAACGGTAAAAGTTGACAGGCTTTAAAGTCGGGCGACTCTCCTTTGTATTCTTCAAAGGACAGGTATCAGCCTAGCGATTGGTCAGTTTTTTTTTTACATGAGACCAATTAAACAGCGAGCCTTCGATTTTGCTATGACATATTCCGGGGGTGTAGAGAGCGAAAGTGAGCGTAACCCCTGGATATCGAGGTTGACATAATGTATAAAGAAACAAAAGGAAATAAGTCCATTATAAACCCACCTCTGAAATCCTGTGAGAAGAGGTTTGTTAACGCGTTCGGCCATGTCGTAGCACCTTTTTATGTCATCGTATGTTTCGCCACAGGGTTTTTCCGTCATAACGGCTTTTCCTGGATGTTTAATATTGAAAAATCACAATTCAAGTATTAATCGGAACATTCACGTCGGATGCGTTATTTTGTATTTCTTATATTTGAACTTACCGTGCGCAATCTGTCGGAAATACTGCAGTTAAAATAAAAATCATAACATTTCATAAATATTATAAGTATATTGTTTTTGAAAATATTTATAATTATAATGATTTGTATTTATTTCAAGTATAAGCAAGCGAAGCCTTTCCCCGACTGGTACTTATCTCACCACGCGCAGGGTTGCAGCCATGTTTACGTCAGTATCAACTAAATGTATGCCTTTTTATCTGCTATATATACAGCTGTCACTGTAGGAATAATATTATTCATTTATTGCAAAATGTTTAAGAGTATTTTGTTCAAATGATATAAGGCTCTATATAATATTTGTTTCCCCAGGGGGAAGCGTGAGACCCCAGGGTCATGAAATTCACAATTTTGGTAAAGCACCTTAAGACCCTTCCAACTATGAAGAGTATTTGATTATACCATATCTGGGTCTTGAGAAAACGATTTTTGAAATTTCAGCCAATTCGACCCTTTTTGGCCCCACCCATCAGCCCCTGGGGGTTAGTCAGGGCTGATTTGTGCATATCATCAAATTGCTATCCAATACTGATAATGCTAACCAAGTTTGAATTAATTCCAATGGAAATTAAACAAATGCTGGTCCAAAAGGTGATTTCCCTATATAAACTATAGTAAAGTTTACCCCATCCCCAAGGGGAAACGTGAGACCCCAGGGTCATGAAATTCCCTCTTTCGGTAAAGCACCTTAAGACCCTTCCATCTATGAAGAGTATTTGATTCTACCATATCTGGATCTTGAGAGGAAGATTTTTGAAATTTTAGTCAATTTGACCCTTTTTGGCCCCGCCCCTCAGGCCCCTTAGCCATGGAAGGTTTCTGCAAAATTTCATTGAAATTAGTTCAGGGGTTTTGGAGATGAAGTCGAAAATGTAAATTGTTTACGGACGCACGACTGACGACGGACGCCGCACGACGCCTGGCAAAAGGCGATCGCAATTGGTCACTTGAGACTTTGTCTCAGGTGACCTAAAAATAGAATCAAAATGTATCACAGCATCCAAAGACAGGAGGACCAAATGAGATCTAAAATTGATACGAACAGAAAAAAGTGATAAGTTATAATTTGTAAAAGAAAATAAAGGAGAAATATGAACACTTAAAAATTAAGCTGAAACCAATGTAGTCTAAAGGAAAGCATTCCTCAAAACCAAAACGGCAGCATTGTAAGCCCTGGTCAGATGTACCTGAATAAGAAAAGAAATTCCAGGTTAAGAACCTTAGTTAAGTGTGGTATTAACAGTGTAAGGTCCTGGATTCGAGTGGTTAGTAACATATAGTCAAGAGAGAACCGAAGTCATTTTCGTTACGAATTAACGCTCACATTGTAAGACTATTATTGAACAAAAATTTGACAGGCAGTAATTAGATTTTATTAATAAACACAAACATTTGGGAGTTAATCTAAATTCGGATGCAAAATGGGGTGATCGCATAGACGATATTTACTAATCAGTTTCAAAGAAAATAAAATAGAACTCAACAGAGATTATCTTTTAAAAAGTTACAGAACTTTTATTTAAAGAATTATCGAATATGCTTGTGAACTGGGACGATTGTTCAAATTTTGATTGAAAAAGAAAAGTTAAGAAGTTAACTTGAAGCCTTGCGCATTGTTTCATATCACTATTTGCATCATACACCTAATTAGTTATTTTATATTTTGAGACTTGGACTGAGAAAATTGCTGAAAGAACAAAAAGGCGCTAACGCAACTAATTTATAAAATGCACATTTATCTCACACCCACCTACATTTCTTCATTATTATACCCAAAGCTAGAAATAATGAACATTATCGTTTTAGAATTCAACATAATTGTAGAATTCCTTTCTAGGGTATCACTGAATCAGTCATAATTGCAATTAAGATTTTTTACATAGTTTTTGTTTTACTCTACAGAAGACGAAACAACCAAAAGAAGTTTTTCTGGCTTGGAGTAACCTCACCTGTGAAGTGTTTAACTCTCGTTTTGATGCGGTACTTGTGTAACTACTGTTATGCAAGACTGGTAAAGAGTAGTCTGAGCACTCTAATTGATGAATAGGAAATGACAGTTCTACGCCACTTTATCCCTCCCTCTATATTTATAGTAAATCCCTCCCTGACGGGATGGATCAGTGAGGGACCAGTGAGGGATGAGGGACTGACCCCATGACCTTGTGAGGGACTGACCCCATGACCTTTCATAGGAATCCCCTCTCAAAATAGATTGAATACCCCATAGGGAACATTGAGGGACGAGGGATTACCTTGCGTCAGGTTTATTTTTAGCTCAGCCGGTCCTAACCGGTTCACGGGATATACATAAAGACGTACACATGGGCCGTCCGTTATCATTTGAGAATCGTCTGTCGAGGAGTATACATCTACTGTATATATACGGCGAGAGTAAGATTGTAGCGAGGAGAAATAATACACCTTTGACAAAATCTCAGGTGTGTTTACAAACAGGCAGATATAGCCCTCTACAGGCATTGTAATAGAGTCAGTCGAGCAGAACGCATCGCAAGCAGACGGTCCAAAATGTTTGTACAGCGTTATACCATGTATAGGCTGTATTATACAGGTACATAGGTATATCATCACACTTATAATTTTACTATTATATTTCACACATTTTTATTTGTCCTGAATTTATTTGCGGTGTCAATAAATAGAAATTATACTTTATGAGAGAGAATTTTCTGATTTTTTATTTGATAATATTTTCATATTTCTCCGATGATGGATTTTTATGATATCGTCATTGGAAGTCCTTTTTGTTTGCTAGTATAGTACAGACATTGTGTCAGAGTTTTTAACACTTACATTTTGTATTGAACATACTTATTAGCAATGGAGTTTATTTAGAATATCTTTTCCATTGTAGTATTATGGATAAAGGCCACATGTATGGTATAAAGACAGTGGCCGAGTTAGACGAATGGGCGAGGAGGAACAACATATCTATCGATACGGATACAGAACTCAGTTTACGTCGTATCTCTCTCCTCGCCGATCAGCTGACCGTACCTACGCATACTAAAGACAAGTCTCCCAGAGGAAACAGGTGTGCTATATGTAACAAATCGTTTAAACAAAAATCACATCTCTTGCGACACGAACGAACATTCCACGGAAACTCACCGAAGTATACATGTCCCGACTGCAACACGGAGTTTAATAGAAAAGATAACTTTGACCGGCATATGAAACAACACAAGGAAAACAAACCACCCAACAATAAAAGAAAGGAAACTAATATCGATAACACTGTTAATGTAAAAAAAACAAGGACTGGTATAAACATTCATGATACTACAACCAATGTCGATAATGTAGGCAAATGCATATGGTGCACCAAAACAACAAATCTACTCCCGGGGAAGATATTTTGCGCACCGTGTGGAGAGCGAGGGAGAGAATGCAACTGGTGTCACCGACCTCTCCCGGAACGTTTCTACGGCAGGAGGACGGATGTCTGTGAGACATGTCTCAATCGACGGGAGAAATGGACAAACCGACAACAACGCGGAGCAGGTATTTCTGCACTGGACGGAACGGTTCAAATGGAGACATTGAGCCCAACTCCTGGCAACTTGTGGGACGTGTTACAATTTTTCAGTGACAATCAACAGCCTATTAAAGATATATTGATAGAACGTCTAAGGAATGTCAAAGGTATGAAATGGTTCCTCACACTGTTTATTAAGTTTGTCAAATACGACTCGAATAACGAACCTATCTATGCCGAGCCTACGTTTAGATCCATTAATTTGGCAATCACGAACGTCTCCAAGTTATCAGAACAACTAGCCGAAGCTTTTCGTCACCTACACAACGCCTATCAAAATTTTGAACGGGATGGGAGTGGGTGGACAATAGACAAAATTATAAAACTAGAGGTAAACACAGTAGAGTACACTCCCCTAGAGGGCAGCAGCTTTGTCCCCCTTCCGCCAAAAATCCAGAACAAAAAGGCCGTTCTTAACATAAAAAACAAGGATCAAAAGTGTTTTCTATGGTCAATTCTGGCGGATATACACTGTGTTGCGTGGGATGATAATCCCGGACAGGTTTCAAAATACACTCAATACCAACATGAGTTGAACATAAATGGCATTGATTTCCCTGTCCCTCTGTCTCAGATTTCAAAATTTGAAAAACAAAATGACATCTCCGTCAATGTTTTAGGGTTAGAAGGGGACGAAGTGTACCCATTACACGTCACCGATTTACGTGACGCAAGTAGACATGTGAATCTTCTCCTGTTCTCTAAAGGGGAACACAGACATTACTGTCTCGTGAGAAATTTAAGTCGTCTGTTAGGCGAGCGAACGGCACATGATGGTAAAACATTTTACTGTAACTACTGTCTCCACGGGTACACCACACAGCAGCTTCTGGACGATCACGTCCCGTACTGTTCCCCAAACGGTCCTCAAAAGTTGAGTTTCCCACAACAACAAGAACAACAGTCATTAAAATTTACACAAATCAATAAACAACTCAAAGTGCCATTCGTTATATACGCCGATTTCGAAAGTGTTGTCCGACCCATCAGTACATGCGACCCCGATCCAAAGACATCATACACGATTCCATATCAAAAGCATGAGGCGTCGGGTTTCTCGTACATGGTCAAATGTTCATCGGATGAACTCTCGAAATCCGCACAGGTTTACCGAGGTCCCGATATGGTCGATAACTTTTTTGAACTCTTATTTCAAGAAGAAGAAAATATTTGTAAAATATTAGAAAACGTCAAACCAATGAAATTAACACTTGAGGAAGAACTGTCTTTTCAAAATGTTAAACGTGTCATATCTGTCAAAAAGAATTGGGAGAAGACAGGGTCAGAGACCACGATCATTTGAGTGGAGCATTTAGGGGTGCTAGTCACAATCACTGCAATTTCCAATTCCAATTTCGACAAGGCAAAAGGTCCCAAGGATCGAAATTTTATATCCCGGTCGTATTTCATAATTTACGTGGCTATGACATGCATCTGCTGATGGAATCGGCGGGAAAATTCAAATCAAAACCATTATCGTGTATACCAAACAACATGGAAAAATATATATCCTTTTCACTGGGGAATCTAAGATTCATCGATTCTTTACAATTTCTGAATGCCCCTCTGGATACTCTGGTGTCCAATTTGTCGGCAGAAGGCGTTGACAAATTTCAGAACTTGTCAAAACACTTTCCTGTCGAGGAACAACTCAATCTCCTCCTTCGAAAGGGTGTGTATCCGTACGATTACGCGTCCTCACTCGAAAAGTTTAACGAAACCCAATTGCCCGAAAAGGATAGCTTCTATAATAAATTAACAGAATGTGATCTTTCCGACGCAGACTATAAACACGCGCAAGCAGTCTGGCAAACCTTTGACATGAAACACTTTGGCGAGTATCATGATCTGTACTTAAAAACGGACGTCTTGTTGTTAGCCGATGTTTTCGAGAACTTTCGATCCATCAGTCTGGATTATTACCATCTAGACCCCGCCCATTACTACTCTGCTCCTGGGTTTTCATGGGATGCCATGCTGAAAATGACTGGGGTAGAACTTCAGTTGTTCGATGACATCGATATGGTATTGATGATCGAACAGGGCATTCGAGGAGGCGTGTCAATGATTTCAAAAAAGTTTGCGCAGGCAAATAATCCCAAGGCACCGCAATACGATCCGTCAAAACCAAACACTTGGCTGACGTACCTAGATATGAACAATCTATACGGTACGAGCATGTCTGAATGTCTACCAGAAAAAGATTTTGCATGGCTAACGCCCGAACAAATTGTAGAACTTGACGCTACGACAATTGACGACAACGCGAACACGGGATATATTTTGGAAGTCGACCTTGACTATCCAGATCACTTGCATGACCAACACAATGATTATCCCCTAGCTCCCGAAAACATCACCATTACAACAGATATGCTCTCTCCACATTCGCAAAAGCTTCGTGAGAATTTGAACATCAAAGGAAAACCATCGCGAAAACTAGTTCCAAACCTCAACTCAAAGCAAAAGTATGTTCTTCATTACCGAAATTTAAAATACTACCTGGAGAACGGAATGAAGCTAACGAAAATTCATCGAGTCATTGAGTTCACCCAATCAGCTTGGCTTAAGCCTTACATCGATTTTAATACCGAAAAACGAAAGCAAGCCAAAAACGATTTCGAGAAAGATTTTTTTAAACTCATGAACAATTCAGTCTTTGGTAAAACGATGGAAAATATGCGAAAAAGGGTCAGTGTAGAGTTGGTCAATACACCAAAACGTCTTCGGAAAGTCTGCGCCAAACCAAATTTCCAATCTGTTAAAATTTTCAACGAAGATCTCGTGGCCGTCAACATGAAGAAAACGAACATTGTCCTAAATCGACCGATTTATGCTGGGTTCTGCATTCTAGAGGTATCTAAGATATTTATGTATCAGTTCCATTACGGTTTCATCAATAAAAAATACGGATCAAAAGCCGAGCTGCTTTTCACCGACACAGATTCTCTCTGTTACGCAATAGAGACGGACGACTGGTACCAAAACCTACACGACAACGCTGACCTGTTTGACACTAGCAATTACCCGAATGACAATCCCCTGTTCAGTAAGAACAATTGCAAAGTATTGGGGAAATTAAAAGATGAATGTGGAGGGAGAATTGTGGATCAATTTTGTGGATTGAAACCTAAAATGTACAGCCTGACGTGTGGGGGTGTAGAGAAACGTACAGCCAAGGGAGTTAAGAAATGCGTCATAGAAAAACAACTTAGGCACCAAGCATACTTGAAATGTCTTTCGGAGCAATGCAGTTTCAAACATAAAATGAATTTGATACGAAGTTTTGACCACCAACTTTACAGTATCACTGTCAACAAGACCAGTCTGTCCCCATATGATGACAAACGATATTTCACTGGCATAGATAGTTTCGCATACGGTCATTATAAGATTACACAGTAATGAACCATTTCACGTCTTTGACATGAGTCATGCTTTCTGAGAAATTAATGCAATTTTGATCACGTGCTTATTTGATCATCTATAAAACACGTATTCATAAAATGTAGTTATTCCATTTTAAGTCAGTATATGTCAATCCTTGTCTTACATGTCCATGTAGAAAGCCAATGGCACTTACATAGTTGTATAGTGTTCGTTTGTATACATATATATATATATATAATAAAGTAGTATTGAATGCCATTTCATGATTTGTTGACGTATACTTTTTGATATATGATACGAAAAAAGTAGTGTGTGGAATGTCGACATTAATATTGTCACACCCAATACCAAATAAATATGCAAATGTCAATATGAGTCGATATGTATAGCAATGTAAATAATATATATATATGTATGTACATCAAAGTCACTTTATAGTTGTGTGCCTGTCATTTGACACATATTATGAATGTTTATAATAAAGGCATATTAAATGTCATTTCTTGTTTTCTTATATATAACATTTTGCAACGAATTAGCAATCGACAGATAACAATACCACACTTGTTGATATACAAGTTTTATTTACATATTTACAACGCGTACATGTTTATCTACAATTTACAAAAATATTCATGGTTTTCTACATATAAAGAAACAACCTATATCGCTAACACATAAGCGCGGGGCAATTGCACTGATCTATCATAATTAATCGGCAGAATCATCATCATCATCATCATCATCATCGTCTGTTTCATTATCATCATCATTCGTTTCATCGTCATCTTCAATGTTAGATTCCTCGGAATCGGAGGCAGTACTCTCTACGTCGTCAATGTCATCAGTGGAATCCAAATATTCCTCGAATTCGTATCTATATTTTCGCAGAGCCTTCTTGATGGCCTTTTCCTGGTCGATACCATTGTCAATGTACCGCTCTACCATTGCTATGATTTTCTCGTGCAGATTGTAATGTCTGACTTGTAGCATGTAGGTTAACAGCTTGTTATATATATCCATGAATTGTTGGATGTTGCTTTCTTTCAGTTTTAAATCAGCTTTTCTCTCTGCTTCTGATTCCGACATCCCTTCCTCCATATATTTGTCTCGTTTTTTCTGCCATTCTTCTTCATTGCGTTCCTTAGCTATTTCAGCAAATTTTATATACACGTCATTATCACCATCTTCCATGGGTGACTCGTCCGATAGCATTCGCTCATAACGAATCTTTTTACGGGGAACATCGTCTTCCTCGCTTTTTCGTTTTAAGGAAAACTGCTCAGGGCACCAGTTTTTGACGTGCTTTTGCAAGTCGTGGGTATTTTCAAACATCAATCCACAATCATCACACGAATGCATTTTACCTTCCATGGCGTGAGGGACAAGTAATTTGGTGTGCGCTGGATATTCTTGTTCTCTACGACTGTCGTTGTCTAAATGATCGATTTCTTGCCTCTTACCCTCTGGATACGTCTGTTCTCCACGACTGTCTTTGTCAGAATGATCAATTATTTGCCTCGGATCCTTTTTATACTGACGCATAACATTACCGCGTAAACGAAGTTGTGCAGGAGTAGTGGGCTTCAAATCTATCAATAGATACCCATAAGGTTCGGAGATTGCGTCATCAAATTTACGAATGAAATGCTGACTTTGTCCAGGATACATTTGTTTGGCCAACGTCATAATTTGAAGTTTATCGGCGGGGTTGTTAAACAGAACAAGATAATGACAATTTCTTCTCTGTGTAGGGTCTTTGTTGTAGTATAAATTTTGGTTGATTGCTATGACAGACAGGTTTCTATGATGACTTCCTTCCGTGAATAGCTCGTTGATGCGAGGATCTTTCGAGGCCGTGGACATGAGGTCATCTATCACGATTAAGTTTCTTGTATTAACATCTAGAAACGAGTCATTCTCCAGGTCAATGGGGATTCCCTGAATAAATTCTATCTTTGGAACGACGGTAGACTTAATTATGTCATACAGCGGCTGCCACCTCTTGTAAAGCCATATGATTCTCTGGGGTGGAGGAGATATCCTACCAGTACAATGTTGTAGAAGCATCTTGACAAAATAAGTTTTCCCACAGGACGTCGGTCCGGAAATATTTGCCGTGAATGGATGCTTAAAGACGAAATTTTGCGGCACTTCTTGCGGCACCTGCGGCACTTTTTGCGGCACCTGCGGCACTTTTTGCGGCACTTCTTGCGGCACCTGCGGAACCTGCGGCACTTTTTGCGGCACCTGCTGATCGGAGAACATTATACTTTCATCTCGGCTTAAATGTTTATCTCTCTTATGCCGAAGCAAATCTTGAGCTCTGGAATATTCTTTAGTACAGAGATTACACATGTGTTTCATTTTGATGTTAATCCTTCAACGTATGAGACACAAATGACGGTTAATGAAATACGTTGGTCTTTTTATACCCCTCCGATTACACGTCTTCCATGTCACTTTCTTTTATCCAGCTATTGAACTTTTTAGGATAACCGAGCCACTTGACATACACTTCCGATATGCCATTTC
>JAUMHH010178861.1:0-15263 GCA_032359455.1 Chlamys rubida
GTCTAGCATTGACGTTGTTTTGTTGCTTTTTGGACTACTTGTTTTCAGAGGTTGGAAGCTGAGGTTCATTACAGAGTCTGTGAAGCTTTCTGGTGTAGTAAGCGGTTCGTAATAACTGTCATGTATTAGTTCGAAGGTGTGAAAAGTGAATGTTGATACGTTTATGCTGTCACATTTACAGCACATCCATTGGACATTTGAACGTTGTAATAGTTCATAATCGGTGGTACATAGTTCAATACATGATTTGTGATGCCAGATGTCACAGCAATCACAACATACTCCTTCACATTTCCATGTGACAGGGAGTTCGCAGAGCCCACATGGGAAGATACTAACTTGCCGTTGTCGAGGTCCTGGGTTTGTTTCTATATCACCCGCCTGCATTAGTATCAGGATAATAACGCTGATATTTCTACGTGATTTTATGGGTAAGCTGATTGGTCTTCTTCCCGCTGATGATAGTATTGGGTTTAGGGTGCATGAAGATTGTTGTTGATGTGTCCATGATTTGGGGGTGTCATAGGACTTATAGGAGACTGCTAGCAGTAGGATCAGAAGTGAAGGGGTGAGCATTCTGTTAGTTATGTTGTATAGCGTGGAAAACCCACACTGACAACAGTACTAGTATAGCGTAGAAAGCCCACACTGACTAGTTTGATGTTATATCTAGGTTAACTAACATTGAACATTCTGATGTGGCCTGCGTGACAATCTTTCTCAGCCAAGCCTTGGCAAGGGTATGGTCTGGATAGTGTAGTAACTGGGTGATGGTTTCTAAAACGATAAATGCAAAAAAAAGGATCCAAAAAAAGGTAACTTGTTGTTGTAGAATTATCGGCAGGGATTTTATTTACATCAAAGCATATTGATAGTCTGAAAATGTCGCAGCCATATAGACAGAGTTTTGATACATAATCGTTCCGGATTTATGTCCCCGCTGTACGGTCTATTTTCAATTATTTTAGTCACTCCTATCAAAGCGACCTCTAGCGGTTAAAAAAGATATGGCAAAGCGGAAGCTGAGTTGAAAATGGGGCAGGGCTGACACAAATTAGCAATTTGGTTAATTTCTTATCTTTATTGACCAGGTTTGTAAATGTTTTCTGGTAACACGATTTGCATAGAAACCCATGCATTTATATTATATTTAAATGCTTACACAAGGTACTTACAGCGTGTTTCTTTATATCGCCACTGACTGTACTTTGCAATTGTTATGATGACTCAGTCGTTGTTTTTATGCAGAAAAAACGGGACTATTTATGATAAAATTCCACAGATGTACGGATGTAACCCGAGTTTCCAATGGCCCTGATACTAGACTTACCTAGATCTATCTGTCAGAACTTATGTCCAAGTTTGGTGTCAGAGTCGGGGGAAATTATATCTGTCAAAATATCTGAGTCTAATCAGCAGCTGATCAGGGCCAGAAAAAAGTCTGGCTAGAACCGATTATAACCAACAATGGGTTTAGGTTATACGATGTCAGTACTTGAAGAATCATACTACATTGTGTACGAGGTGTGGACCGGCTGATGTTGTGTTTACCTAACCAGGATTTAACATAGAGACTCCTGGCATTTCACTATATATGACAAATATAAACACCAGCCTATTATTTTCCTGCTAAATTTATATTATTTTCTTTTCATTCATACAAGGCTATTGTAAGTTGCATGTGAATTCACTACCTGCTTCATAATATCAGAAAGAGGGTTTGGTATCAAAATCCCAGACTCCCTGTGGCAGAGATGGTTTGTTCAAAAAGAAATAATATTAAAAATAAAATAGATTTTACCGTGTGTGTGATATTTCAGGAACCATCGATAGTCATCATGGCAGCAGGGGAGAAAATCACGTTGACAGATGCACTGCAAAATGTGGATGTGTTGGACGAGCTTCCCCTGCCAGACCAGCAGCCCTGTATTGAGGGAATGTCCTTGTCCATTCATTACCAGGCTAACTTTGACACTAACTTTGAGGACAGGAATGCCTATGTCACTGGGGTTGCTCGGTACATTGAGGAGGCTACAGTCCATGCAGAACTGGTAATCAAACCTGCATTATATTAGTGACCACATGTAATTAATAACCATTTTGACATAGTCCAAAGCATCTTACTACATAATTACACTATATATTTGGTGTAAACTTTTTTTTGTGGAATTGGTAGAATTAAGTCAAAACACACTTAAGTGAAGATTTCTTTTATTCGCTTTAGTTTAAATGTAACTAAACAAAAGGCTGTCCGTCTGACCCTTGGTTTTCTTGGCTAACCTCATTCAGGTTTGAGACTCTCTGCTGGGATGTTCGAGTTCATCAAAAGAATGAAGATCTGTATATACATTTGAATTTGAAAAAAATATTTTAATTCAATGACATTAAATGTGCACATTCAATTTATAATTATTTTTCATGTATCTATGTTATAATTGACTGGATGCTGTTTTTAATTCATGACAATTTTTCATATAATTTTGTTACTTTAGAACAAGTTGCTGGAGGAAGGACAGGAACATGCGGTGATGCTGTACACATGGAGGTGTTGTTCTCGCGCTCTACCTCAGGTATAGTTTGTAGCTACTAGCTGTTATCTTGTTCAATACATTAAGATCAGAAACTAGCAAGCTTTAGTTCTCGGATATGAACAGGAAAAAAGTTAAATTCTATACCTTTCTAAAAGAACTCAAAAATGAAGGAGATGATATTAAAAAATAAGTTAATCTACCACTGTTGTATAAGTTAACGAAATGTGTTACTTGTTTAATGATACACAGGAAATCAAGCCTCTGTACCTAGTCAGTGTCAAAGCAGTAAACACCAGTACTGTGCCACGACCCTCCTTTTAACAGTAGTCAAGCACCCCAGGATAAGTGTTAAGGAGGAGATATGGTTGGATGCATATCAGTTTATTTTTTTCCTAGATTTCAGCCAATATGACTCCAACTGTTTGTTATAAAACCATTGATTGACAATTACATGTCTCTCATTTCCTCATACATACATTTCCCCCTGGATGACGATAATACTGCTGGACCAACAGATTTTATAGTAAAATAAATTTTGTTCGAGTCTTAAGTATTTCAAAGACTTCTCAAGTTGAGACCTTGCATCCAATTATTTTCAGATCTGGCAAAGTACATTTTGTTTGTCTCGCCCAAATACCCATATTTTTAAGTTTGGATTTCTGGCTACTCAATTGAGTATTATGTATATATATCGCCTACTGTATATGGTCATATTTTGTGAACTATGAAAAACACAAATTTGAACAATGATGTGAACATATAATCACACAATTTAATAAAATATTTTGGAGGGAAAAAAAGCAATGGAAATTTAATGGAATGAAGTTCATTAAAAATGATAAATTATCCATGTTGTAATTCCTAGTTATTTCTAGAATATGGTACTCAATGTATGACCCTTTTAATGATGTAGCGTGTTGAGTAGGGGGAGCTTCAATAAGTAACAAAAAAGGCTTGAGAGTTTAGGCAGTGGTACGGGGATCCTTTAGGCCTGTCGTAGATAATAATACATATGTAGTACATCATTAAACTGTCTTCAATTTCCAGTTTACCTTAAAAAAAATTGAATTTTCATTTGTTTAACTTGGCTTTTCAAAATGTGTTTGTAATTAAATTGACATGATTGTGTAGCTTTACATTTTAAATGTTTATTTCATGATATTAAATTCTGTAGTTTTACATATATGTTAGATTGTTCGACAATCTTCTGAATTTTCCTGGGAAATGTCATTTTTGTCTTTCAACTCATTTGATGTTTCTCAAAGAAGCGGTATATTTGTGAACAGAAAGGAATGACCTGACAGCTGTGTATTGGAGATTTGAAAGGATTTATGAGATTCTGATTTTGATTTTCAGTACAATTTTCTTCTGGGTGATTATACACCAGTGGGTATCTCTTTTAAGACTTAATTATCAACTTTGGGTTATGAATCCCTTATTGTAAATTGGGTTATTTTTTGTGCAAAATACATTTAAACTATGACACAAACTATAAATGTGTAGAACGGTTTGAGAATGTGTAAATACTTCCCTAGGTATGATCAGTGGCAGGCTGTAAGTTCCTGTTCAAGGAACAGCAAAGGCCATGTAAATTCCTACTAGATAAAACTCTTGTTTGAAGGAGTTGCATGAATCTTTTTTTTTCTGTTTCGATGAAAAGTCCTAAATTGGAAAAACATAACACTTGAACATGTTTCGGTTTCCCTATGATGACTTGTAAATATAGTCATAGTTTAAGTGTTTGCTTTAATGTAATTGCACTTCCTTTTCATGTCGTAACAAATACAATGTATTTTAAAAGCCACCAATGTTGTGTGCCAATATATATTTGTATTTGAAAACAAGAGTCAGAGTTTAAGTTATTTTAAATATTATGTTTTTACCCTGTTAAAGCAGCATGTACATTTCCTGTCTTGATAATATGGTTATAAATGTCATTTAGGTAGTTAATTTGTCATTGTCTTGTATTTGTTCCTTTATATAATATTATTTTTATGACTAAGAATGACTTTCAATTTTTTGCATAAAGTTCAGCTTAATGATGGTATTTTACCAGCATCAAAATTGTCTTGTATTTCTTTTATGTTGCTTTAAACACCATAATATGATTTTAAGCTATGAAATCAATAACCTCACAGAAATAACCCAATTTATGATGGTATGATTTAGTGAAGATTCATTTTCAATGAATGATTCCAAAATTTTGTACTGTAAGTTAAAAGTACTAGTTACGTATATTTTACTGTTCAATTTATATTGCAATGTTAGCGGTGAATTACATTCTGTACTTTTTTTGCTCTTTTGCTCGGTTTTTAACTTCCTGTAAAAGCAAAATGGCTATAGCAATACTAAGAAAGTCAATCAACACTTGACTGTTGTTGGCTTTAAGCCCACCATCATCAGATGGTGTACTGTTCAAATTGCCCTTCATTTGTGTTGTCTGTCGTAAAACAATTCTTGTTATCGCTATTTCTCGAGGTCTATATGACAGATCTTTCTATAATTTGTTATGAAGGTTCCCCTTGGTCCTTAGTTGTGCATGGTACACTTTGAGAGTGACTTTGTAAAACAGGATAGCTATCAGGCAGCATCTTATATTTTGACAGTTCACATTTGTGGGGTGTCTCAAGAAAAATACTGGAAAGAGAAATCTTTTATCAAATTTCATTTCTAGTTTCCCCTCCGTCCATAGTTGAGCATGTTTCATTTTGAAACTGATAGGAAGAACAAGATGGCCGCCAGCAGCCATCTCGGATATGGACAGTTCCAGTTTCTTATCACTTTTTCCAAGAAGGACATGTTCTTACCATTTCTGAAGAAGTACTTCACAAAATCCTGAAATTTCATATGTAGGTTCCAATTAGGTTAGTTTTGTATGTTTCACTTTCAGACTAATTGAAAGAACTGGCAGCCGTCTTGGATTTTGATAATTCAAGTCATTGTTGTGATTTCTCAAGTGACTTCTGACAGATAACTTTCAAAATGTCAAATGTAGGTCCCCATTGTAACACATTAAGTCATTCAATACTCTATATATATTAGTAAAGAGGTCAAACTAGGAAGGATTACTCTTACATAGAACTAATGAAGATCTTATGATGGTGGGCACCAACAAGATCCCTCTGGGATCACTTGTTTTGATCTGCTAGCCATGGCTTCTTTCAAATCGCAAAATGCTGTTCATCAAGACTTTAAGATAACCCATCTGTCATTCATACATTTCAAACTAAAACTTAACACAGCGATGAGGTCATGCTTCCCCTATCATCTTACATATCATATGAATGATTTACATGATCATTACTTATCAGCCAACCTCATGCTGTTATGTGCTTGTGTTCAATAAGAATGGATCAAATAACATTATAGTGTTGTTGAATTGTTTTAATTACAAGGTATTGTTTAATTAAAAGATATTTTTTATGATAAATAACTACAACGTATATTTTAATACAATTTATACAGGTTTTAATTAAAAGATATTGTTTATGATAAATAATTACAAAGTATATTTTAATACAATTTATATGTACACTTAATTACCAGATATTGTTTATAATGATTCTTTATGATATATCAACAGACATTTCTCCACAGTCCCATATTCTTCATTTGTTCCTGGGTTTCATTATAATTATATTGTATTTAGTTAGACCAGATTCATTGTGATTTTACTACAGAAACTTGGTGATGGAAACCATCATGTTACTGTAGTAAGATGTATTGTACTGTGTGTACAGATCACGGTCATTGTACAAGTCATAGTAGTCCCTTTATATCCAGACAGGTTGTTCTTACACTGTTTTACAAGAACATCACAATAAAAGAGATCTTTTACAGAAATATAGATTTTTGATTTAGTTAGCCGAAAATGAGAAAGAACAAATATTGATACTTTAACATTAACTTTGATATGTATGACATATATTTGTTTTTTGTAAAAAGGTATAATTTCTGAATATGACTGGTATATTATGATCATATATTTTTTACTACAGTTAATCAGGTTTGAATGAAACTTAATTCAAAAGAAAATAACTATATGATTTTATCAATATTCTTTTAAGACAGTGATTTAACCTGTGTAAACATGGTGGTGTAGACTAGCAAGCCCAAAAGTAGTGTTGACTCCCATGTTACTTAGACAAGTGCATGAATACCAATATGTCCTGTGACTCCAATGAAGCAAAGTGATCCAGATATTAAAGGTTCAATATTAATGTGTATAAATATAAAATGTGCCATTTGTGGAGTGATTTTTAGGTGGAGTAAAATGGTTTGATTTATTAAGGAGTTTAATCCCCTCACAACAAGGTCACAGATGGGATAGAGCATTTGTTAAAAAGTTAATGTATCAGGGTGTCAAGGTCATTCATATTTTGTCATCACCATAGCAACATCATTCTCCCATAGATTTTGATCAAACTTCACATGTTGGTTATGTAGAAAACCTCAAATGAGTGTTTGTTTCAGGGTGCCAAGGTCAAGGTTTTTCTGTTACTATTTATAGAATTTTTGTTTTTTCATTGTGGAAAATTATTAAGTAAAATTTCTTACCGGTAAATACAATTTAAATACTTGTATCATCATCTTAACCCCTGTTTCTCAATCTTGACATTGGAATACAAGTATTACTTAACGGTATATATATATACTCATTTTTAAATCTATTAACTTTATGCAATTTTCCATGTCCAATATTTCAGGTGTGACTTGTATTTCTTGTGTGACATTGCTGTTTCTTTTTTTTTAATGGAAATAATTAAATGATAGAATTATGTTAATTCTCAGGGGATGAAGTTGCTAGTTTGAGAAGTAATAAGGCACTGTTAGATATATACTTTAAACCATAGACGGTTTGTTTCATTTACAATACCTTGTTTATGATTCATTTCAAACATAAGTTACATTATTTTAATACTTGAAATCAAAATGTTCATAATATATGAGAAATGTATGTTATAAGTTTTAATACTTAAGCCAGCTTGCAAATTGGGAAATAATATGTAATATGTATTTAGTTACTATGAATCACTGCATTTTTACAAGGATATGACATATTAGTAGTTACTTCACGATGGATATATAGGATCTTGCATTATTGCGATTTACTGTGAAATTTATCACCCATTGTATTTTTTTTTAAATCAGTTTTATTTCCCTTATGTACATCATTTAAGGATTATATTTGAATATAAAGTAAGGGTTTTACATTTTTGGGTTTATATATGTGGGTATCGTGTAATGAATCACAATGTTCAGTGTAATGCTTACAGGTGAAGAGCAATGAACAGGCCAACAGGACAGAGATCTACCAGAAGACCGTGGAGGTACTCGACCCACAAGTCTCCAAGTTGATGGATCTCATGTACTTCACGGTAAGATGTTGACCAAATCCAACTTACAAAATTACTGATGTGTTCTTGGCTGAAAAACTCTTGCAACCTTCATAATTATGTTTAGTCCTTTTTATATACCTGTCAGTAGACACGAGCTTTCTTCTAACAAATATGTATTTCTAGCATAACAAGCTATGTACTTAATAATGATGTATCTATGGGGAAGTATTCCTGACGGATGTGTACTTCATATGAATGTAACTAATAGTAAATGTTTCAATCTTTGAAATCTGTGCATGCAAATGAAGCACTAGTATAAGGTGATAAATATAACTTGTTAATACCCACATCTTACAGAGACGAGCTATACAGAGGTTTGGAGGTGAGGTGAAGCGCCTGTCACACAATCAGAAGAGAAATGACTTTGTATCGGAGGCCTACCTTGTTACACTCGGAAAGTTTATTAACATGTTCGCTGAACTGGACGAGCTGAAGAACATGAAGGCTGGTATTAGGAATGATTACTCGGCTTATAGAAGGTAGGTCTGTTTGTAAGACGAATCTAATACAGTTCCATATGTAGAAGATACAGAAATAGTTCCCTTTGACATGTACAGTTTCTGGTCCTATTTTATCAATTAATTAAAAAGAAATTGATCAGTATTTATTTAACAAGATTTTCATTTCACCATGGTGTCAACATGTTGCTGGCATCCCATTTCCTGTCCCTTTGCATATCCAGTTGAAGTAGTCACCCATGTAGAAGTAAAACTATACCCATTAGCTGTTATAGTTTCTGATATATGACATTAATAACGAAGGAAAGCAATTTCCCCATTTACAGGTCAGCCATGTTCCTGAAGGTAATGGCCGACCCTCAGGCCCTGCAGGAGTCACAAAACTTGTCCATGTTCTTGGCCACTCAGAACAAGATTCGTGAAATGTTGAAGGAGACCCTAGTAGAAGCTGGCAATTGCGAGGAGCTCCTGGCTGACATCATCAACATCTGTGTGAATATGTATGAGAACCGTCTCTTTCTGGAGCCCAGTGAAAAGTACATGCTGGTCAAGGTAATTCATTTCTGGATATATTGGATACTAGGACATTTTTCGCTGCAGTTTATTTTTGGGGGGGCCTCAAATCAATGTTTACATGTGCTGTCACATTCACAGTGTAGCTGACAATATTAAGATGAAAACTATGATAACCCGAAAACCTGTCACCATGAGAAGTTTATATACTGTTATGATTTACAGGTGATGGCCTTTGGGGTATATCTGCTGGATAAGCCAGATTGTAACATTTACAAGATGGACCAAAGGAAGAGGATTAATATCACAAAAATAGACAAGATTCTCAAGGTAGGTATCTTTATCAAAGGAATGCTTTAGGAGCATCAGAAGAAATCCTCATGGTTTGTACTGTTGCCTTCTTCTAATCGTCCAGGTAAGTGTTTACAGTCAGTGTGATTGGTTTCTAGATTTGGTAAGGTAAATTGACAGTTATCAAATAATGTTAATTTTATGTTCAAGGAAGTTCTAGTGATTTGTAGATTAGAAACAAGGTGTTATTTCCCTTTAATATGAGGAAAGGTACCCAGAAATCAGTCAATCTATTAAGAAAGGTGTAGTAATGATTGATTGGGTGTATTGGGTTTATGGTCCTATCAACTGCTACGGTCATTTAAGGACGTATAACAAGGCAACACTTAACAAGCAAATTGCGTCCTGCTTTGACTGGTATCTACAATTTAATTGCGCCCTGCTTTGACTGGTATCTACAATTTAATTGCACCCTGCTTTGACTGGTATCTACAATTTATTCTCATTTTCCAACTTTTGTAGGCTGTTTTTTATGCAAAATTTCTGTAAAATGATATTTCAACTTCCCATTTCAGCAACTGGAGATTGTTCCCCTATATGGAGATATGCAGATCAACCCTTACACATACATTAAGGGAAGCTGTAACTACGATGCATCCCGCTGGACCTTCTGTGAATCGAGCCACACCAGTCCGCAGTCCAACATTCTAGCCAATCTGGAGGCAATCCGGGAAGACCATATGGCCTATATAAGTCAGCTCGCAAAACACAGCAATGAGGTATCTTTTTAAAGAATACTTTGCTGTTTCATTCAGATTAAGAGGTGATATCCAGTTGAGTGTGAGTTAATCTTAATCGGGGACATCTATGAAAATGTTTTATGTTTTTTCCACAATTTATTCATAATACTATGTGTCTTGTGAATAGGCCATCACAACAACAAGGTATCTATTTATGAAATACTTTTCCGTTTCAGTCAGATAAGGAGGTGATAACTCAGTCGAGCATGAGTTAATTTGAATAGGGGACATCTATGAAAATGTTTTAAAATGTTTTTTCCAAAATTTATTCATAATACTCTTTTGAAAAGGCCATCACAACAACACGCGAGTCCCCACGACCTGATGCTGAGAACAAGGAGCTGAGTGACCTTGCCCTACGTGGTCTTCACCTCATGTCAGCCTGGACGCAGCAGGTCATGGAGCTGGTATGTCACTCTCCTGTTTAAATATCACATTCACAGCATGACTGCTGTTGTTAATAGATAGGCCTTTTTTAGCCTTGTGATAAGGTCGTTTAGGGCATATGCAATGTTTGTACATACAAAATGTACTTGTATTCACTTTTTGTCAACACTGTAGCAACCTAATTTCTTGATGAATTTTATACAAACTTACACTATAATTCAGTATGAGAATACTTGTACATGTACTTTGAAAAAAAATCATGTTTCATGATGTTAGGACTCTAAACAATTCTCCAGAAGAAACTTCAATATTTACGTGTGGATTTAAAAACGTACAGATACAATAAATTCAATATCAGAGAATAGAGAGGCACTTGAGGATGGAGTGTTGATACATTATCAGATATTTCCTTATATCTAACAGATTGTTGTGCACACTGGGGGATTTGTATCCCTTCTTAAACTTTCTTTGTATTATCTTATTGGAAAACTTTTGTTTGCTTTATCAGTTGTGAGTTTTAACCAACATACACCAAAAATGTAGATTTATGTTGGCATAGGTATTGTGTTAAATGTAGATGATATTGTAATCAATTATGTTTCTTAACTCATTCACATTAGACTGTGTAATTCATTGATTTAGGAAAGTCAAAGTGTGACTAGGGGTCAATGGGTAAATCCCAAAATAGTTCAATGCTTTCATGATCAGTTATAACATTGAGATGTTTTGCAGTGATGATCCTTGTGTTTTAGTACTCCTGGAAGTTACTACATCCTACAGACAGCCATCAGAATCCCGACTGTCCCCAGACCTCAGAGGAATACGAACGGGTAGGTGGTTTAGCAGAAGATGTAGGAAAGGATGTAAAACATGAAACTGTAGTACTCTTTCTCACCGCAGTTATTTTTCCTTACACAAACGGTTGGAAGAATCAAGTGTAGGAATATAAATAGTAAGAACCCTAAAAGAATTATTGCTAAAACTCTCCCTTAAACTTTCTATCGGACAAACTGAACATCACTACTTCTGAATTTAGCAGTTGTGATTCATGTGATTCAACCTTACCTGTATGTTTAAAGAAATAAAAAAGGACCCTAGTTTTAGAGCAATCCTATCATGACACACTAAATGTCCATTTGCTGAGGTAATTAATGACACCATGAACATTTCCTTTTGCATACAGTCAATCCGGTACAACTATAACAGTGAAGAGAAGTTTGCCATCATAGAGGTTATCGCGATGATCAAAGGGCTACAACTCCTGATGGCCCGTATGGAGACAGTGTTTATGGACGCCATTCGACGACACATTTATGCGGAACTACAGGTATGATACAAGCATATAAGTCATCAGATGTGATTAGCTTAAAATACATCAGTAAAAACGATCCAGGATTAAAGAATAAATGATAAAGCTGATGGGTCACAAAAGAATGACACAATTGTTATTAATTTATTTTAATTTATTTCAATTAGTTGATTCTGAATGCAGGCATTTTCGCCTTTATATTCTGATCATAGTCCATTACAAAATTACATTTATATTCTGATCATAGTCCATTACAAAATTACCTTTATATGAACTGTTTTTTACGTGACTTAACATAGAGTTAAGAAACCAAACACTAAAGGCTGTGTTGATAATGGTTCTGTTCAGTCATAATATGAGGTTGGAAAACCGTAAGTTCACGACTTCAAAGTGTGAGAAATGAACTTCCAAATATGAATTCAGTTATGTCAATATGAACAACGTTAGAAACATTATACGTCAGAAACAATATGTATATATCTAATTTATGTTGTCTTTAGGATTTTGTTCAGCTTATCTTGAGGGACCCACTACGCAAGTCAATCAAGAAACGTAGCGATGTCATCAAAGTGTAAGTGTAGTCTACATAGACTGTATTTATGTCATGGTGATTAATTGTTTACTTCTTACTCACTGGGATTAATTAACAACATTGAATTCTACATCCACTTAAATCTAGATATAATTTTACTTATCAATATCATGATAAGTTACAACTAAATTGACAGACGGGATTTTGATATGCAATAACAAATTTGGTATCCATATTTACTGTACAGACTTTGAATTTTACATGTATAATTTACTGTATAGACTTTGAATTTTACATGTATAATTTACTGTACAGACATTGAATTTTGAATGAAATGTTAAAATGTACAAAAATGACTAAATCCATGATGTTTGTACAGGATAATTATGGCAGTGCGGGATACATGTGTTGACTGGTTCAGGGGAACAGAGCCACAGGATGACCCCTCACTCAAGGGCAAGAAGGACCCAGAGGAGGGTTTTATGATTAAGGTCCCAAGGAGAAATGTAGGACCCTCAACAACACAGGTAAAAAAAAATTGAGTTTACGAAGAGACGTGTTACTTGTCCTTCACCTCATCTGCACCCTCTGTTAGCATCATTCTGTAGTCGGCATCTGAAGAAAGAGTTCTAATGTACATATAAATTCATGTAGATGTAGTGCTTTCATTGGTCATTGAATCATTATTCAGATTTTAGATTATACTTCTGTCTTTGGTTGCTATATGGTATGTACATCAGTAACTTGTTTCTCTCTGTGTTTTCTGATCAACCTCCACCTCCACCGGTAGAGTGTTAACACCATACATGTCGTACAAACTCTGCAAAATCTTACTGTGCTGTAGCATATGTTCATAAATAATGCCACCTTCTTTATAAATTGTGTACTGTGCCATTCCTTTAGCACTTATACTGTATTATTATTATTTTTGTGGAACCTTTTAGTTCTTTTTTCTTATTTAATACTGACTTTTGACTTCTGTAATCATGTAAGACCTGTTTACCCCTGTATGACCTGTGACCCTGTATGATCTTGTATGACCTCTATGTCACCCCAGCTGTACATGGTGAGGACCATGCTGGAGTCCCTGATTGCAGAGAAGAGTGGTGGTAAGAAGACCCTGAGAAAGGATATAGACTATCAGCACCTACTGACCATAGACACCTTCCACAAAACCTCATTCTTCTGGAACTACCTCCTCAACTTCAATGGTCAGTAAACATACAATTGTCCTGTCAACATAAACACAAAAATAAACGTAAAAGGACAAAAATTCACGTTGAAAGGCACCAAATGGCGACTTCCTGTTTTGTGTATCAAAAGGTCACCATGGCTCAGCTAACCTTTTGCTATTTGTCTTTGTCCGTTTTTCGTAACAGTTGGCATTATCCACTTCTTAAGAACCATAAGGCCTAGGGTAAGGATGTTTTACTTGTAGTTAGATGAGATGGAGGATTGTCAAATGTATTCATTACTCTTTACCTTCATTCAACGTCACAGGAGTCAAATATGTTACATGACTTATTATATAATATTTATAAAACTTCTCAAGATAGAACCACATAGTCTGTGATCATGATGTTTAGCCATTAGCTAGCTGGAATGGAGTGCTACTGTTGCTGCTAAATTTCACTTAGGAAAATTATACTCAGGTGACCTCTATTAAAGCCCATAATTTCAGCCAAATTTTAGGTGGAAATTAGTTTTATTTTGGAACAAAATTCACCTAAAAAACTTAAATGCAATTTATCTTATGTTCATATTGTGAAATATCTATCAAGTTCAGAGTTTAAAATTGTTTGTGAATGTATGAAGTTGTTTTGTACATAGCTGTACCTACACTGGAGCTTTATATTTACAGAGTCCCTCCAGAAATGTTGTGACTTGTCCCAGCTGTGGTACAGAGAATTCTTCTTAGAGATGACCATGGGCAAACGGATACAGGTAAACACATGGTTAACATAGAAATGACCATTAACAAGTGTATACAGGTAAACGTTTGGTTAATTTCGAAAAATTTGCCAGTGGCTAGAAAGAGACAAATTAACATCAGGTTAATTTAGAAGAGACCATGAACAATATAGGTTACCAGCACATGATAATATTATAATTTTGGTTAATATACATTTACACAAAAGTGCATTGGGAAGGAAATATTTGTTATTGTGAATCTGCATTGTAATATCAACATCCAGACAGTAATTTACATAAATGAAAATACATGCAGTGTAGAATGTTGGCATTGATTGTATTTTTGATGTTGTAGTTCCCTATAGAAATGTCATTGCCATGGGTGCTGACAGACCACATACTGGAGACCAAGGAACCTTCCATGATGGAGTAAGTTTTCTGTTTTAGATTGGTAAATGTGGGTATAGATTGGGTACCTGCAGCGATGGAACAGTCACAGTACTATATACTTTCAATTTATAAACCGAAAAGTGTGGGGCTGCGGTGGCCAAGTGGTAAAGGCGTCTGACATTCTGTTACCACTAGCCCTCCACCACTGGGTCACGGGTTTGAGGCCTACGTGGGGCAGTCGCCAGGTACTGGCCGTACGGCCAGTGGTTTTTCTCTGGGAACTCCGGCCTCCACCACCAGAACCTGGCACATCCTTAAATGACCATAGCTGTTAACTCTTTCCGTACCGTTGTCGTGTACACACGACAACAATATGTCATCTTGGTCCCCGTTGTCGTGTACAGACGACAAAATAATAGGCCGTCTCATTCCCGTTGTCGTGTATACACGACAACAGACTTTGGTGTAACTTGTTTTATGTTTAGCTGGTTATCGCACGCGACAATCGCGTAATACAATTATTTGTCGCCTAAATCAGCACCCATCAGTTTGAAAGAAATAGTTTTATAGGTGCAGAGTACACAATTTATATTTTGTGTCCTATTGTTTTCGAATCTGCCGCAAGATGTTTGTGTTTGGTGATTCAAATATAAACAATATGGCAGCAACTTAATTTGATATGAACACTCTTAAATTCATCACCAAATGTTTTTTTCGACTTATGGAAGTAAATATGAATATT
>JAUMHH010178872.1:0-15262 GCA_032359455.1 Chlamys rubida
TGTAGACCATAATGGACTCATCCAGATCAATGTATGGTAGAGTCTACTAAAGTTACCTAGGGGTGAAAGGGTTAAACCTGTGTAAGCCTTAACTTTATGTTTTATATACAAATGTAATGTTTCGGCTTAGATGGGTTTCACTTCTGAAACATTAAGACACCTGTGCAATGAACAACTCTGTTTATCAGTGTGTAGCATTAATCTGCAGGTTTTATTGCAATAATACAGTAGCTATAGTCTCTCCACCTCAGGAAGTATGTGTCTGGCTAATGTGATCACAGAGGGATTTTACCTGTGAAAGTTAATTTGTATTTAAGTTAAAAAATAGTGGCAGTGTCCTGTCCATGTAACCACAATGTTTATTGACCTGACTATGTTGTTTTTTTATTTATATATTATGATATACTTACTGGATACTTGATTACATTAACACGAAAAGATCAGTAGTTTTTACAAAAATGTGATCATGAAGAATCATGTCCCAAGGTTTTGAAATTCTGATTATCTTCAAAAGAAAGGGGAAAAAATGAAGATTTAAAGATATTTTACTGATCATGTAACATAAAAATATTCATTATTGTGTATACACTGCCCTTTTAAGTTGGTGCATGAGTTGTGCTAAATTTTGAGTGTTTTTCAAAGTTGAAGATCACGTACTAAAATAGAAGTTAGTACAACTTTCAACTTAAATGCAATAGTCAACTTTTCACAAGCACATCCTCGTTTGCTACACAGGAGATTCTTTTGGTAACATTCTGCCCCTAGCAGCTTTCTTGTTTCTGTTTGTACTTCGTGTAAAAAAAACGTTCAGATGTCAGTTTTTCAACATTGGGTAAAAACTTAACAGTACTGTTCATAAGCGCACACAAATATTCACCGAGTACATGTTTCAGTGCTTCGTACTACCAGCTTAACTTTAACCTGGGTCAAGAACAAGTCTTCATGTTTTCCAGATATTCAATATCTGTTAATAAAAAAACTTGGCTTAGGCAGTGTAAGCCAGCCATAATTATCTGTTTGAGTAAGAGTTGGAATTGATTTGCAAAGTTTTGTTAAACTAGATTTTACTGTACAGTGTATAAAAATGTATACATATCTGTAAAACAATGGGCTGTGTTAGGCCACCTGCTTCTCAGTAGATAATCCAGCAACCCCTGTTCTCAGTAGATAATCCAGCCACCTTGGTCCTCGACAGAAGTGGCTATATTGTCAAACAGCTAGATTATTCGCACAAATTTGCATAAAAAAAGGCCAATTTGTCACTTAAAACTTTTAATGCTGGCTGGATAAAGGGGGACAATCTGTCCCCATCAAACACTGGCTAGATATTTGGACAACTGGATTGGAATTTACGAGGTTGACAGTATTTAATAGGATGTAAAACAGTTTTGTTTGTGGTCCTGGAAGGTATTGATATATAATTGGAAGTAAGGATTAAATTGGAAGTAAGGGTTCTTGTTTTATGAATCCATGAATTTTGTTATTCTAGATATTTTTGGAATAACAACATTTGTGCTGTTGACAATAGGTCCTGCTGTACCGTTTCGTGATTTGATTTTAGTCTGTGTTACAGTTCGTAAAATCATTGATCTTGAATTAAATGTATTATATTGTGCCATTTTTTACTGCATTTGAATCAGAATTGATTGAAATAGAAGGTATTTTTGCAGTAAGATCATGTCATTGTTAAATGTCACCTGATCATGTAATTTAACTGTGTTGACTATAAATGTGAAAGGCAGCAGATGAAGTGTGTGTAATATTTACATTTTGTGTAGACATAGTGTACATGTGTGCTTGTCAATATCTGTTATGATAAACACCACACATTATGAACCCGATTTTCACAAGAATCCCATACCAGCACCTTTTGACACACAGGGGAAGGGGCACCTGTGATATTTGACAGGGACAGAAGTAGATGGACAGGTTATGGGATGGAAGTATATACACTTGAAGAATTCAGGCAGGAAGATAGGGACAAGAATGGCATTCATTATGAGCTGGGACAAGCATATCTGCCACCTATTTCTGCCCCAGTCATCACCTGTTCCACTATCTCCCCACACAAGATGCTTTTATGGAGTAAAATTTTAACTTTTTCCATTTCTTCAGTTTTAATATTTTTTTTATGTTTTAATAATTTCAGTTCTCTTAAAATAATGGTTTGAAATTTGCTCTTCTTCATTTTATAAAATTTGTCAGTGTAATTTTTATTCTTGTAATATTTTACCTACTGAACTGGTTAATGCCAAACATTTCTGAGACCTGATTTTGCAATAAGACATGTTTTAAGTATTACTGATGACAAAGATTTCTATTGTTTATACTCAATTATAAATCATAGATTAAAATAGTGTTTAAGTGAGTGTATTTCTGCTCAGGAAATAATAATTGAAGCCCACACAGATGTCCAACAGAAGTACCAGGTATTCATAGCAGGATAGATTTCTTGACAAATGACTTTCTATGAATTCGAATAGATTAATTAATAAAGAGGTATAGAAGATCGATTTGGTTTAATAAACAATCCGAGAATTGGGGGCATGGAGGGAGCTGCTGTTCTTATGACTTTATACAGTGTATTATTTACTTTATGCAGGTTATATTTACTGGATAAAGGGTTATATTTACTGTGTACTGGGTTATATGTACTGTGTTATATTAACAGTATACAGGGTTATTTTAGTTGAAACGCTATGTACCATGGCAAGGTGACTCTGAACTCAACAGAAACTGCAACAGTGAATGTTGCTTATCCATCAATGCTACAGACCATTTAATCTCTAAAAAAAAGTCCAAACTTAGCATTGTACAAATTAACACTGCACCAACTGAAGTGTATTTTCTCATCATAAGTTATGTAGGACCAATGTGCAGTGATAGAGATCACATTCAGGTATATGTATGTTAAACGTCCAGATCTGGTGTCTTTAAGATACCTTTTAGTGTTAATTAAGGTCTGGCTTATCTTCTACAAATCTATATCAGTATTTGAAATAAACCATTTTCAATTAATAGTTGAAAACAAACATAAACACTACGGAATCTTTTTTCTGCACAATCTTATCTGTTGGCTCTGCCAGGATCATTGTCAACTTGAAACGTGTCAAAATCTGTTGCCTCAAATTGAATATAAAAGACAAGTATTTCATCAAAGAGTTGTAATATGTTCGATAAATATTGGTACTGCTTATGTTCTGTATGTATAAACTTGGGGTTACATTTCAAACCAGCAAGTTCACTTAAGAATTTAATATCACAAAAGTTTGGTGTACTTTACATTCTGTATATTTGGTTTAAAGTATCTTGAGTTAAATATCTTTGTTAACCTTTTAATCATTGTGGACACATGCTGGCCATTATGGTCTATTGTTTTATACATGTTTTATTTATTGTTTACTTTGTGTAAATAAGAAGCGTCCAAATATGTATACTTCTGTTTGTTGTCGTCTTTATACGTGTCACCAAATCATCAATGTTACATATACATTGCAATTGCATGAATTGTAACCAGTGTTTTTGTTTTCATTTAAAATTATTCGTAGATTTAGGATACCTGTTTCATTGTTACCTTGGATACATGGGTTAGGATACCTGTTTCATTGTAACCTTGGATACATAGGGTTAGGATACCTGTATCATTGTAACCTTGGATACATATGGTTGGGACACCTGTTTCATTGTAACCTTGGATACATAGGGTTAGGATACCTGTATCATCGTAACCTTGGATACATAGGTTTAGGATACCTGTTTCATTGTAACCTTGGATACATAGGTTTGGGATACCTGTATCATTGTAACCTTGGATACATAGGTTTGGGATACCTGTATCATTGTAACCTTGGATTCTTCTGTGCGATATAAAATCTGTGTGTCCCATCAATTTTAACCTCCAAGTTTAATCAAAGAAAACTTGTTTCCAGAGCATTGTTACTGTACTACTGATATACATTTAGTATCATCGTGTCTGGTACATGGGTACACATCATGAAGGATAAGTAGGATGAACCAAGACAAAGTCATGGTAACCTGTATTTTGACCTCTAATCTCATTCAAGGATACACTGCCCAAAATGTCTTACCTTTATTGTTTGATATAGCCATCAAACTGAGGACATAGTGTTACGGTAATCTGCATATTGATCTTTTGACCTCAGTTAAGAAAATCTTTCTCTGGAGCATTTCCTTTGCTGTATAGGTTATCAGTCATCAAATCAGGATATAGGTACATGTAGGGTGGACGGAGTTGTGTACCAAAACAAGGTTACTGGAGTTTTCACTTTTATCATTGGGGAAAACGGCATTTGTCTTATGGTATGATGTTTGACGTGAGGGTGATCACACTTGGTGGTGGGTAACATAACTGAGTGTCATTAGCCAGAAATAGGTGACCAGTGGCTAATGTCGGGCAGAAGGAGGGTACCAAAATAAGGTCACATCATCACATGCGACTTAGATTTTTTACCTCTAACAAGAATTATATCTGAAACATTTATCAACACTTTTTGCCCAAAAAACATTTTATCCTATAGTAAGCAGATGGTCAAATTAAGTTGACATTGATTTGTTTGTGCTATAGAGCTGTGATTTCAAAATGATCCGTTTTTACTTTAAGTAGGCTAAAGGTCACAATACAGGTCACTGCGACCTTATCAGTATACACACCATTTCTCTTCTATTAAAAAGTCCACTTGCAGCAAATAAGGGTGTATCCACGAGGCCATTCTCCAAATTTTAGGGGTTAGGCGTTCTCTGCATCCTATGAAGATGTTGTGATACTATCAAAGACACGCGGTTTGATTGGTTTCAGGTTTTTAAAAAACAGACCAATGGCCTGTCTTGTACCTGTCCTATGATGATTACAAAAAAGCGACACATGATTTTCAAAGCCAGTCAACGACAGCCCGTGATTCTTTTGATTCAAATAAAATGATTAAACAAGTCTTAAGTGCATCATTCACAAGGTGGCGGTACATCTAGCCTTTCGATTTTGTCATGACTTAAGCCATAGGTGCCGAGAACTTAAAAGAATATATCCTCTGGAAATTCGAGGATACCACAAAGATATGCTGTTCTGTTATCGTGGTCGAGGCACACATTGGGCCACCAATACGTGCATATGTCTCCTTCTTAATCTGAATCCAGTTGACATCCATCACGAAACTCATGACACTCGGAGCAAGCTCTTGAACACGGAATCAACTGCGACATGAAAATAAAGTAGGTAGGGGAAGCATGGATATTACTAACGTGAAAGGGAAAGGTCACGATCGGAATGTTGAAATTGTCATATCTGGTTGGTCACGCTGCGAGCAAAGATCGAGGAAAAAAGCTAAAGAATAGTCTAATGACCTGGACTTCCGGCCAATGGGGGCATACACGACCGATGTAGTCAACAAGTCCACAGCCATTCAAAGACAGCACACCATGGATACCTCCGCATGCGGAGCTGGAGGATTCTGCCAGGTCTTTGTTACAAATCCTTGCAAGCCCATCTACAAATTTTGCTTCTTTTGAAAACTAGAAAAAATCAGACAAAACGGGGATACAGTTAGTTCCGATAGGAATACTCACAATCTGCTTGAAAATCTTGCCACCGAACTCAACCCTTCTCACACTTTCAGGCTCAGTATATTCCACTTTGGCCTCTGCTTGCCAATTAACAACCATACATCTATACCGCCGCACGCCCCTCCTGGAATAGAAGTATCTCATAATTACAGAACAATGACATTCCGCCAACCTGGTATGAGGTATTGTAGCGCAAAGGGTGGGTCGACTTGCCAAAAGTTCCGATAAAAGAAACATCCCAGAGATGAGGATGTCCAAAAGTGATCAAAAGGTTCATTGAACATCCTCAAAGTTCACCCACTCCACCTCTCGACTATACACTATGATGACTGTAACCCTGATAATCCAATGGTACCAAGGATGGTAGTGAGAACAAAACAAAACTAGTCTAGACTAAACACACCAACCTGGAGTGATACTTCATGTGGGAAAAGAAAACACAATTTCTGCTTTGAAAGACCAGTATTTGAATAGATATTTAATGGGTCTACCGACTAGCTTTCTTATCAGCTGAGATGCTCTGTAGTCACCCTTGTTCGCTTGCTCCTCTAGCGTACAACTTCTGATGACTATGTTGTTTCAAGTATGATTTTATGAGACATATATAATTGTTGCGTATGACACCAACATCAGTTAATCAGCAATGATTACAAAAAGGATATTGTGATCTGCGAAACAAATATTTTAGTATTAAATTTAAGGTTTATATATATATATATATTCCGTAACCGTTGTTGGCTGTGGCTTCTCGATCCCACGGCATGCCGTCACACTTACATATGACGTCATTTAAGGAGAGGACATCCATAGGCTTTGCCTGTTACACAATTCCTTTTACATACGATCCGTACAATAAAATATTTTGAAATGAAAGGATGTCGTATTTTTCGTCAAATCGTATTCTGATTGGAGAAGTTTATCCATGCGATTTGTACAGAGAAAAGCTCATTATTTTTGCTTCATTATATGGACTACGTGATAAAAAAGGTATCTTACTCTAGAGAATAGATTATGATTTACAATCATAGTTTCGTCATTATTTCTGTTCTAACGTTATTGAAAACGTCAAAACAAATAATCGGCCCACTGATTGCAATTTGGAAGAGGGACTAACCAATATTTGTTGTGGACATTCTGGAGTATAGATTTGTTTGCTGCAGAGCTTACAAAAGCAGCCTGCAGTTTATCAGTGTATCTGGAAACCTGAGAAGTAATAACTGTGTCTGATTTGCAGCCATTAGCTGTTACAGCACGTATGTCTTTGATGGGTATTGATCGAACAGATGACACCGACCCAGATTACTGGAGGTGGTTGTCGGTCGTGTGGGTGTAGCTATGCATTACCTTTACAGCAATGTACAAAAACACAAACAAAACCATTACATCGACAGACAATGTTATATCACGTTTAATGGAGGGGAGAAAGTATGTAACACGCACGGAGACTTTCGTTAGACATTTGTAATGGTATATCGCATTCAGTAGTGGGATGCAAAGCTTTGGAATATCGGGGGTTTTGGTTTTGAGACGGAAAGTGCTTTACACGTCTTGATTTCATGGGGAATAAGGTTTTAGGCGAGAAGCATTCAACTCTCTGTTAAATCAGTCAGTTAACAGTTGTGAGATGATAAATGACTAGTATAAATGTTGAGTGTTGATGATGATTGCGGTTAGTTTATGTTTGGTGAGCCGCTTAGGTAACAACTAGGTATTAAGTCTGGCAAGATTTCCCATGTTCAACTGTGATTCAACCACTTCATAACACGTTCTTGCAGGTATGCCAGTTGCAATATCTAAAGGAAATACTGCTATGTGAAGGAAGGTACACACAAGTCTTGGTTTGGTAGTCTAGCTGCTACGAATACATTGGGGATAGTTTTTGGAGAGGAGGTACACATATTTGGGGTATTGGTTTCTGAGGGAAGGTACACATAATGTGTTCTTTGTTGTATGGGGGAGACTGAGGAAGAAGGGTTCTTCGTTTTAGTAGGGGAGACTGGGAAAGGAGGAATGTATGACTGTGGAGAAGGGATTCTTTGTTGAGTGGAGAGACTGTGAATACTTTATTGAGTAGGCTTGAGAAGAAAGATTATTTGTTGAGTAGACGAGACTAAGGAGAAGAAGGACTTTTTGTTTGAGTAGGCGAGACTGCGGATAAGGAGGATTGTTTATTTGAGAATGTATGGGGAAAGAGGACTCCATATCTGGATTGGGGAGACTGGGGACGGAGGGTTTTTGAGTGGGTGAAACTGGGGAAGAAGTCCTCTATTTGGAGTGTGTGAGACTTTGTAGGGAAAGAGTCTCTTTGATTGAATTGGGACGACGACTTGGGAAGGACATTATTTGAGAAAGTTATCAATACTCTTATATCAATGGGATACCTAAGACGTAGAGGTACAGAGGCATGACTGTTAGATGTGCAAGGACCTTGTATCTTAATACATATGCCCCTGTATCCTGGAATGTCAATTTAATTAGTTTCCTCTATTTTTAACATTGCTTCATGTCGAGATGTGAGAATCAATACTCTTCAAACATATTTGCTTTTATGTTATATGTTTGTACATGTAATTATAAAAAGTGTTACGTACCGGCATAACGCTGTCTGAAGTGTTTGCCTTTTTAATTAAAACTCCAAACATTGCTACATTTCGATGTACTTCATATCTCTTTGAACTGATTTTACAACTGAACAAATGGGCACCGTATGCAACATATGCTGTTATTTATATAGTTTTCTGCGGAAGTCATGTGTATGGATAAATTGTTGAAATTAAAATAAAGTCACGTGACTATTTACAAACAAAACCCCTTCCCGGGCTCGTGATAGATGCGTTGCTCGAATCCGTGTCTCATCTATACCTACATCATTAGCCTTTACTGTATCGATTTCTCAGCGATAGTAGCCATGGTGATTCCATGTACAGTTGCAGATCTGTTCATTTGACAGTTAAAAAAAGTATTTTCTGCAGAATTTTGTTAAAGATCTTAATACATTATAACTGATATCAATACAGGGAAAATTAATCCTATGCAAGGGCATTCGTTTAAGCGGCCCTCCAGCCATCCATCCATCCGCAGTCCTATAGTTGTAGTGTAGGATGAGGGGTACCGAATGGAGCTGGTGAGTCTGTGTTAGTGCCCTTAGAGCTTTTCTTGCTAACGTTGTACTTGCATATCTATACACAGAGAGATGTAGGTCGGGATAGGTAATCAATAACAGTCTGTCACACGGCGGGTAACTGTATTATCTGGTGCGCCATTAGATCTGCTATTGATTGTGATTACGTCCGATTTGCTCTTATATTCCGTGTGCATACGTAATGATAATGCTACGAAACCTATTTGATCTTGGTTCCAAATAATCAGTTTGAAAATTATTCATTGTTTTCATCCTTTATGTCATGCATTGTCTCGTATTGCATTAATTATAGTTTTAGATAAAAGAACTAATATTGTTCTGTGACCTATACAACCAATTCTAACACAGATCCATGATGTCAACTTTTATGCTAACATATTAAATATTCTTCTTTCCTCTCGTCCAAGCTATTCTTATTCCTCTCCTGAACATTATTCCAAGCAATTAACAGGAATTTTTCCCTCAACCCGTCGCTTACGTTTGCCTATTTTTCTATCGCAAATATATCCTTTGCTTCCATATCTTACTTTCGTCCACATGTTTTCAGCACTAATTGCCGATTGATAACCAAGAAACCCTAAGTATGCATGTATTCTCTATTTTCATTGGAAATCGATACACTAGCTTATCACGCTTGAGTATTATAGTCTTTCCGAATACCCATTCATGATAAGGAGTCGGTTTGGTTTGGTCCTACTTTGTTGTGTTGGATTTGAAACTTTACAAGTATCCTAAAAACTTCTTTTTATCGTTGGCTTTGCTAGTTCCTCAACGAAACCATTATCCAAACTTCCTACTACCATTCTCAGTACCATTAAATCAGGGTTTCTGTCGTGTTGTTGTGCTATGCTCCAGGGGTGAGATAAATGGAATGTGGGTTTTAAAGAATTCAAAAAATCCTTGATCGATCTCGAGCATCCTCTCCTTCAAAATGTTTCTTCCGTCAGAACATTTTACTTCTCCACTTTACCTTGGCGCATACTGAACTTGTTCTCTTAATATGAGAGGCGGACAATGATATAACTGTATCTAGCATATAGATAAAGGCCAAAATACGAAATGTACTGCTAATGTTTGAGCTCCTGGTTGTCAAGACTTGTTGAATCTTTGGCAAGATTTCCAGCAGAATGTAGGCATTCCAATGGGAACAGAGTGTGCCCCTGTTCTGGACAAATGTGTTTTTCTTCATATATGAGGTTGAAATAAGAGCTTAACAGGTCTGGTGACGAAAACTTTGCCAAGTCCTTCACTTTCAAACATATCGACTATATGGTATATTTAAATAGCAAGAAAATGTTGACTTCGTCGATCGTATCTACCCTTCTGAACTTGTATTGGAGAACACCGAGTCTCCTAGGTTAACCCATTTTCCCTCGATCTTAACTTACGACATGACCAAAAGGGACGGCTTATTTCTAAGTTGTACGATAGGTTTGACTATTTCGGATTTGATATAAAAAAATGTCCCTTTCTTAAAAGTAACATTCATGCTTACCTAACTTACAATGTTTACATGTTGCACTTTATCCGGTATTCAGAAGCTTGCTTCGAATATCAGGATATCTGTGATAGAAGTCCACTGCTGACGGACACACTAACAATACAGGGATTCTAAAGAGGGGGTAATGAAGGCTATGGGCACAATCATGATATCATTGGGAAATTTGATCATTAGCGTGACATGTTCTGTTGTTTCAATCTCGGTGTTCTGTGTTCGTTCCAGTAGCATAAAACTGTCCTCAGACATTCTGTGTATACGTTAGTTACTTCCCCGGCAAAAGTTCAAACCTTATTTGGCGGAAGTACAAATGAAATAGTAATAATCGACGTTTTTGATGTTTTCATTAAACAATCTTCTCCCATGTATGGTCTGTGTGTCTGTGGTGTCTCCCGTGGCACCTGTCTTCACGTGACCTAAACTGTTGCGTAGACGTCTAGCCAAACCGATGTAGAACACGACATATGTCGATATGAAGGTCGATATGTTTTTGCTAAGAAGTGAGCCTTGGCGTTATGTTGTCACTAAACCAGTTTTCGGTATGAGGACATATGGCATTACTTATATTTGACCTAGATTTACTTGGTGGGTGTCATCGATGAAGCAGAAGACGCTTACCCTTCCAAAACACCTGGTCTTATTTTCATTCTTCGCTTCCAATGGTCTCCGGGTAAATATCTCTTATGAGTTCAAATTACGGTTTCGTTACGATATTCTCTTGATTGTTTTGATTTACCATCACTCGGAACTCCTCGGCCGATTTAGTCTTCGATGGAAGGAACTAATCGAGGCGAGGTGTTCCGAATGGATTTACCACCTGTCAATCAAGAGGAACTCGGAACTGTCATATTTGAATACGTTCATTCTATTTGTCAAAAACGACACCATGGCCTGACTTGATTTTAACCATACGACAAAATGGATGACTTAATGGTACAAAACTGTGCACAATTTCAGCTTGCACATGTTTGTTGACTTCAAAATTCCTACACTTTAATTGGAAACCACTTTTGACGACTAATCAACGTTTACCATTTTTTTTAAATATGCATTATAAATCTCTGTATGACGATGATGTTGAGGCTATTATCGGTTTCCTTTTGGAGAGTTGGATTAGAATGGTGTCGAATGGTGTTGGATTATGCAGCAAATGCGTGTACATGGTATGCCATGTTAGTGGTGTTGTCAGCCCCTTGGTGTCACTTACCGTGGCCTCTACATGTTATCCTCCTTAGTTCCATGCTGTGCACGGGGATCGATAATGGAGGTTAGGTATGTGGGCTTAAGCAATTGAACTCGTGTTTTTCCTGTAGACATGTCATTTCTCGTGATCTGTAATTGTTTTGTAAAGTTATATGGCGTTAATTAAAGATACCACACAGACCTGCGCAATCTGTCCTGTCTCCTGTCATTGGCAGATACATTTAAACATGGATATGGTGTGATTCGGGACCATTTTACAAGTGTTTACCAATGTCTAGTTTTCTTATCGTTAGACACAAATGGTATCGATTAACAAAAACATGTTACAAAAAAAGCATCGTTTTCATGGTAATTGTGTTTCAAGTCCATTTGAGAAGAGTTTAGAGTCGTGTAGTCTTTATGCACATTTGGTATCGATCGTAGCAGAACAACCACAGCAAAAATTAGACATTACTTTGAATTGCTGTGTGAAGAAACAACCGACTTTATGTATAGACACAATACCTTTATAGGTCGACTTGGTTTATAAAGAGCTACCAAAATCCCAATGCGTTCATAAGACGGCTTTAATGCATTCACAGCAATATAAATGCATTGTGATTAAGTTCCGGGACCATGTGGCATCATTGCACATTGCCATGTGTTATGCATTGGTGGGAATGCATCACTGGCCATTTTCGTTTTAGCTCTAATGACACGGAGTATCTGTGAGTTTTAATGCGATAATAGCGTTCTAGCTCACTTTAGCCGAGGTACCAGGTGAGCCTATGCAATAGTGCGGCGTTATAGCTCACTTAAACCGAGGTACCAAGTGAGCTTATATGCGATGGGACAGCGTCCGTCGTCCTTTAAAAGACTAACCATGGTAATTTTAAAGAAAAGAAGAGTATTGATAATCCATTGGCCAAGGGAATTGAATGTTGTGGGGCAGAGACTTCTTCAGTGCGGATGCCCGGAATTTTGTGTGAATCATCCCTTGGCCAAGAGAATTTATAGTTGGTTTTGGTATGAAAGCGTTTGGTATCCTGTTAACAGCTAAGGTCATTTAAGGACGTGCCCCCATGTATGTAATGTATGCATGCATGTGTGTAGGTGTGCTGGGGTGGTATGTTAGTCCATTTGCCTTCTTGCGAAAGCGCGGGTCTGATACCGAGGCACCCAGCACAGTCTTATACCCAGTATACTGACAACGGGTGAACCAGTTATTGCCATTACCCAAAATGCTCAAACGTTTAGCAGGGAATAACAACTTTACCATTTTAAATGACTTTGGCATGCCCCGGCCTGGGGACAGAACCCATTGTCTTCGTCACTTGGGCGAACGCTCAACACCAGGGTCAAAGTTGACTCATTGCTAAGAAAAGCGCCAGAAAAGAGTGGTCATCAAGGAGCAGGGGACGAGATTGAAGTGAAGAAATAAGGATTAACCTTTAAAGACTACTCTTTTAGAAGAAGTAAACGGATCTTGATTAAATTTGACACGGAGCTTATACCTGAAAATAATTCGATGGCTCATTATCATGACATATAATACACATTAGAAGTACCTGTATGTATTGCACAGAAAAGTCCAAATATATTGTATCCACGGATCGAACATTATTTCAGAGTAAATCGTCGTTTTAGCATTGATCAAACCATTTCATTTTAATCTTTATGCTAGTGTTTCGTTTCGCCATGATCAAGAACGATACCCCATCATTTGTAACCGATATCAAGTTTCTAATGACAGATTTGAAAATTTTCACAAATTTTGTGATTTTCTAGAAAATGAAATGGGAAAAGTGACAGGATATATAATTTCGCCAATGCTTTTCATCATAAATGAAAATCATCATCAAGGCAGAAGAAAGAGAGAGAAAGTCGAAGACCTAAACGGAGGCTGGCGTATACCAGCAAAACCGGTTTCATAGGAGGTACGGTAGTCTAGTTGTAGGACGCAGGGCTCGTGACCGAAGGGTTGCGGGTTCGCGTCACGGCACGGCACTGTGTTGTATCTTTTAGCAAGATACTTTTCTCCGCTTGTTCCAGTCTACTCAGCTGTAAATGAGTGCGTGGTTGGGCAGTGCTGGAATTGTTGAATGCTAGCTGTGAGCGCCGAAATGGCAGCACCGGCTGTATGCTCCCCAGGGAGTTGAGAAAGATATTGGCTGATTGCAAAGGCCCTATAACCACGGATAATAATTTGTGAATCGCTTTGAGAAGACCTACGAACTAGGTTGTCATAAAGCAGTATATAAGAACCTCGTCTATTAGTATTAGCTTCCATGACAATTACCACCACCAAGCATATATAATGCATATATCAGCCAGATATGTTTTACTGCGTTGGTCTTGTTCAAATCCTTCAATTCATGATATATGACTACTGGTATGAACAATGGTCGACTCAGCCAGCAGTTTGTACTGAATATCCAGGAGAGAGGAGATGCCACCAATCACCGACTGCCTCGTCAGGTGTTCAGGGCAATGGTTTGGTGACACAAATAATGACATGCTACCAATGCTAACATTAACATCCATTGTTTTAGGAGTCCAAAATCACCCAATGCTGTTGAGTGTCTTCAAAGACAAATTAACAATAACAATGATGATATAATAAATGAAGAAGCCTTGCGTGGATACAAGCCAGAACAGGGAGTACATGTTCAATGTTCAATGTAATGTTGTGGAGGAAGCAGGGGAAATTAAAGAGTCGATGGATTTCATCATCAGAAATACGTGCTTCGGAAGACAATGGATTGGCTTTCTCTATTTGCAGTAATGGACGAAGGTAAACAGCCAAGAGACAAGACAAATTGCACAGAAAGAAAATAAATGGCTGAAGAGGAATGAAGAAGGTAAAATATTTGGAAGACAGCAAGCAGGAAGCATAGATCAGGTTGCAACTCCCGGGGAGGAAGATGGTATGAGCTGAAATGTGGAAGGTGAAACATTCCGGATATAGTTTCAGCTATCATCCTTATACGACACGCTACCATCGCTTGTTACCCTGCATCGGTAGGATGGGGACCGACTGAAAAGGCACAGCTGCAAACTGTGGGAAACGATATCAGACATTTTGTCAAGATGTAAGGAAGCATTTTGCATGGAGGCTACAGATGTTAGCACAACAACGTCTTGCTGATTTTCTGGAAATAGGCACCGTCCGTCAAAGGAAGTCTCATCCATTTTAATAATCGGTCACAAAGTAAGACTTTGACGGGATCCTTCTGTTTCCAGTCATTGTGGAAACAATATTGAGGCCTGACGCAGCATATCGCCAGAGAAATTTAGACACCTCATCGCCATTTAGCTCGCCGTACCATGGAAGGGAGGCTGGAAGGAGGCCTACAAGAGGAAGAACACTAAATTGTATGATGAAAGATGGCCAATGGAACTCTTTCCGGTGGAGGTTGTATGTAGAGATTTTCCCTGTCCAGTCGGTGTGGAAGACACTGGCATCAACGGAGGACTCACTGGGATGCTAAAGCCATGAGATGACAGGGGGAAGCGGTAGAGAGAGCAGCGGAAAGAACACCATGCTGGCTCTGACACAGACGAGGAGAACCATTGTGGAAGTCGACATAGACAAAGAACACTATGCTGGCTCTGATACAGACGAGAAGAACCATTGTGGAAGTCGACATAGACAAAGAACACCATGCTGGCTCTGATACAGACGAGAAGAACCATTGTGGAAGTCGACATAGACAAAGAACACCATGCTGGCTCTGATACAGACGAGAAGAACCATTGTGGAAGTCGACATAGACAAAGAACACCATGCTGGCTCTGATACAGACGAGAAGAACCATTGTGGAAGTCGACATAGACAAAGAACACCATGCTGGCTCTGATAC
>JAUMHH010178883.1:0-47410 GCA_032359455.1 Chlamys rubida
AACCGCTTTGAGACGACCTACGAACTAGGTTGTGATAAAGCGGTATATAAGAATCTCGAATTATTATTATTATTATTTTTTTAGGGGAGATAGATGCTGCATTGATGTTATTTATTGTTCTATTTTGATATCATTTGTAAATTAAGATTATATTATTATTATCTTTATTCATTACCGCATATAGAAGATATATTCTTTAAATTATAGCCAAAATTAATTCTTTATGATGTTCACACAATTTTTTGTCTTGGATTAACGTTTGGCATACAACAATTGTTATTAAATAAAATGTATTGACTTATAATAATGTTAGATTAAAGTGCCTAATTGTTTCAATTATCTTTACTTTTTTATAAAGTGAAAATCTTTACACTACATAGACTTACATTATTTTCAAATATATAAAGCCATCTCATTTAAGTTTTGAAAATTATTTAAAAAAATTAGATCAAAAACAGATTAAGATTTTGTTATTGATGAAATAATTACATGTTAGTTGCGCGTTGTCATAGCAATTTTATTGCCATAAGTATCGTTTTTTTTTAATTTTTCGGTTGTATTTATTTAGACAAATCAAACATAACTTGTGACGTTGTATGAAATAGGTGAATCTTTGCATGTGACTAGTATAAAAGCTTTGAACATTTTTGTCGACCGGATAAAAATATCACACAATTTCTAAAAAGAACAAATTTCAGAATTCTTTCCATATGTGTAAAAAGGTGTTGATTACAAACTAGAGAATACATGTTTCATTTCTTAAAGTACACCATTAATCCCTCGCCATGTGTCCCCACGGGAATGTAAGACTACCATCTATTTGTATACACTCTCCCTGACCCCCGTGGGTACAGCACCATCCCGGGGACGGCGGGGGAAGGAGCCCAAAGAGAGACCACCTACACACCAATATACTTACCTTGTGTTTTATGATATTGCCTACAGGATATGACACCCCTGTGTAACACATACCATGTTCGTTAACACAGTTACAGCATCTGGCTAAATGTTTGTCACCAGGACCTAGCTGTTAAAAGGAATTATATAGGATTCCAGCTGTACGTTGGGTTGGCCAACTTCCCAGTTTGGCATATGCAGCAGTCTCGGCAACATACATGAAGCAAACAACATAAAAATTATATTTAAGCGACAACAGCAATGAAGTTTTCCCTTTCGGGAAGCAGTATATGTGAAAAGTCAAGGTTTTATGAATATGTCAAATATATAAAACGTTCCATATGCAAATGTTAGACATTCCTAAATATGCAAATCAAACCTGAGCGACAATCGTTACATATCCATGCTATTATATATGTCAATGACAAAAACAATACATTTATTTTTCTGCGAACATGGACAATATTGATAAATGTTTAAAGGTGTACTTAAATGTTTAAATGACAATATATTTGCTTTTCATACAAATAATAAATTCCTAGTTGCATGCTTTTTAATGAGCGTAATTTGAAAGCATTAACCTTGTTTTGTTTCCGGTTTTGTATGTTCGTTTTTTTGGGCTGGCCCTCATTTGTTTTGGCTTCTTCTCGGTATTTTGTTATTAGTATGATGATACAGACGCATTTATAATTTGAATCTATTGTCGCTATTAATCATCTTTCGTACTTCATTTGTTAGAAAAAGTGTCCAGACGCAATCTGGTTGCAAATGCATGTGGTAGAGTAAAACACAGGCAATGCAATCAAGTTAATGTACGTCATTTAGTATCTATACCGTAATTGAAAATACAGCAGTAGTTGGAGTTAGATATTATCATTTGACTTTTGTTTTATTTGGTTATAAACTTGATTTATTTGGCACTTCGCAACAGGTAGTTTACCCCTCAAAATTTTGGATTAAGAATATCAATGACATTCGTAAATAGAATTTGTCCTTAATGGAACTTATAATGTGTTGACCGGTCTCCAGCGTCCAGTAAACAAGTGCCATTAATTATACCGATATAGATTGGAGGCATTTATCGCCGCTGTAGTTTTCGTGTGGTCATGAGAAAGCTGACATATGGACATATTTCTAAGTAATTACTTCTCTTTTTGTGAAAGTTAAGAAATTGATGTTTGAGAAGCAGATAAGCCCAGTTTATGTAGCATAGTTATAAAGGGTTATAACGCAGGGTTCCCACAAGAGCGAGAGAGCTCGCACTGCCCCTGTGGTTCAAAGGAAACAGAAGAAGAGCATCTTGAAAAGTTGTGGAGTCGCAGGGTGGTGCACCGCTCTGACCTGTAAGCGATACGGCCCTGCCCCGCCACATGGATAGGAGGTGATGTGAAAAGCACATGCTTGTCAAACTCCCCGTACTGCCTCAGACTGGCCCGCCGTCAGTTCGAGCTGTGGCCAGCCTACGTGGCGGTAATTATACCAATTTGTTATGTTTTATCACAGAGAAAGAGCTTTGCCACTGAAATAGAAACTAATCGAAGAAAAACATGCTGTCTGATAGGCCGAACCACCACCGCCGAAAACACGGACCTAGCGAACCAAACCAAGTCCGCTAGCCTTTCCGGATAAATTCGGTCCCAGCCCCTCCCATACCAGGTGACTCGGCGGCTTGATGTATCTCTTCCTCTTTTGGAAATGATTACGTAACTGTGGGATATAAATACACATCCTTAATGAGAGATTACGATCTCGCTGCACCGACACAGATATGGCGCAACCTGTTTACACGACCTTGTGGCAACATAAAAGTGACGCCAGCTTCTGTCTGTTTATCAAATAACACCATAATAAAATCAAAATTGGTTAAATCATAAAAGTGTTTCATTTTATGTCATAACAAATTTCTCCCAAAATCTCAATTTTGTTGTTACTGAAGCGCTGAACCTAAATGCAACATTCGGACAAATGCAAAAAACAGAACGTAAATAAGAGTACTTTGTAAATATGAAGATAATTATGTACACTATTATAATATTATAAATTTGTTTTTCTCTTATTTAAACGAATCAAAATGTACATTTTTATGTATCTCTATATAGGAGATTAAATAATAAAAAAACAAATGAAAAAAGGCACTTGTCAACTTTCTGTTTTTTTCTTGGACCGTATTGACGCTTAGATTTGAAAGTGAAGTAAATTGTTTGAACAAAGCATACTTAACAAATATAAAACTTGCATAATGGATTCCAATCTTGTAAAATAGTTCAAAATGTGTTCCGACCATACTGCTTATGTTATGCAATATGACTTTCCATAAATAATACCTGTGATACTGATTGACGGCCTAAGAACCAGAAAATTTATAAATATACTTGTAAATCTTTCGTAATAAGCTGTTATGAAGCTGTCGTTTTAGTCGAAAAAGTTTCATTTGTTTTTTGAGTTTATGTTGTTTGAATAATTTACTTGTAGCATTAAGTTATTCAAGTGTGTATTGGCTGTACAAATCAAGGTACAGATCAAAATAAACCTGGTGTCACTATTTTCGAGGTAGTACAAATAGCAAAGCCCTTGCTCATTTTAAAACTTAATTTTGAAACTTACTAAAACGTAATTTGTATACTTTATATATCGAGCTTGTCATATTTTGAGTAATTATTCGTTATTCTTATACTAATAAAAGAATGAGAATATTGCCGAAAAATATCGAAAAAGGGTAAGAAACTGCATTCTATTTTGGAATATGTACTATAAATGGGTAATGCTAGCCATGTTTTTCTTGTTAATATTTTCAAATAAAGCAGACATAAGCAAGTATTTTCAAGAAGGACTGATACACATGAAAACATGTCCAATTAAGTTTGTATATGTACACATTGATTATCTAATACAGTCTGTATAGTTATACATTGTCCAGCTAGCTCATTTGATACAAGTAAACTTAAGTGATGTAATTAATGTAGATTAGATTGACACACGTAAACATTATTTAATCAAATTGATACACGGAAGCATGGCCAAATAAAACAGATATTAAGTAGTAAGATGGATTTATACACGTGTACATATGTTATTGTAAAGTTAATATAACTTCTCCAACACAATTATGCTATGTAATTTTACTGGTAAACATCTGTTGAATACAGTGTATTTGGTTGCTAATTTTTCCTATGGAGTGAATGGACGTACATGTGAATATTACCAATAGAACTTTGTACAGATAAATATTTCCAATTAAGTTGTTAAAGGTTGAAAATTAACATAATATAGAATAAAGCTGATACAAATTTGTACAGTAAACTGATCGCGCAAAATTTTCTAGGATGAAGCCAACTCCTTTAATTATTGTACGATCGAATTGCTCATGCATACCTCAGCTGATGAAGCTGAATCACATTAAAATATATATATATTTTGATACAGGCAAGCATTGTCAGCTATTACACTCTGTCAAATCAAATCTGTGACAGCTATTAATGTCCTATCATAATGATGTACAATATGTAGATATGTTATCCCATTAAGTTAATATGTAATTTTATGTTTTCATTTCCTGTGATACAAATGAAACGTTTAGAAGTGAAGTATATCACAGGTCTAATCTGGAATCGAAACGATATAAATGCATTTTTATAACGTGATTACTAAAGTTTTTGAGATGAAAATATTAGCAAAAAACGGTTTGCTGGAAATTGTCGAGTCCTTAACAGCGCCATTTTGAGTTCAATTTTATTGTTTCCATGGCTACGTTGCAATAACAGAATGCCATGTATTTTTGTTTTTTTCGCATTTCTTGAGGTAATACCATATCAATGGTACATTAGTGTACACACTGCATAACACGATATCATAAAATAAACATAAATATGATTGTGCTCAATGTTTGCATTTTGCTATGCAAGCATTTTACATAGTGATACCTAATTACATGTCACAGAAATGAGGTATTCAGTGCATTTGCTTGCGAGCTAGAGGCATGTATATTTCAAATAGTGTTATGTAATTGAAAATAATTAAATGATTTATATTGAATCAAAATATTCAAAACATGAGTATATGACATAATCAGTTACTGTAAAGGACCAGTATAGTTTTTAAATTATTGACATGCATATTGTTAATTTTTCGTATGATATGAACCCAGTTTATACTAAGCCCTATATCCCATAACGTATAGTCCATACATTCCAATCCATGATTTATTTACATTACAAAATGAAGAAAACTGAATTCTATCTATATGAGTCGTTCCTTTTGTTTATGTTTGTTTTAAACAAACTGTTTTAACAAATGACTGAGCAACTCTAGTTGTGGGTACAGTGTCGTGTTATCTATTGTCATTGATTCCGTCAGGCAACACACGTCCATCGAAGTTTCATTTTGACGTCACGACATTAACGATCACGAATAACTCTTACAGTTTGACGGAAATACTCGAATATATTCCTGCTGGAAAAGATTTAAAGGTATTAATTTTCGGTATAATGCTTTAAAAACAATATTTTGAATTGTAGCTTTTTCTAGAGGTTGTACCATGGAATTGTAAATATGAATATAAGAACACATTTCGTGTATTCATATATATTTATGTCGTCAAGATTGTGTTAACTTTTATGCGAATCGTAAGTGGTGTTCATAATAATAACGAACATAATGATGTTTAATAGGGTTCAGACAGAATATTGTATATACGATTTACTTACATATTCTTATCACTTATGTTTAAGGTAACTACTAATAGACAGTATGAAATTCTTTAAGTGCAAATACATTTAATTTGACTGTTCATGCATTGTAAGGCTATGTTCAATATAACTTGAATAATAACTTTATTATCTCAAATGGCAGTTTACTGGTATGTTTCGAGATAACGAATACAACATGATTTCAAAGTGTTTTCATGGTCCAAGTGAGTTCGACATAACAAGGTTATAAAATGAAAACAAACATGGATGTTCTAGTACTAGTCTGACGTAGGGACCTGTCTGAGACACAGGTTATCAGCTGGCAGTTTTACGATCTATTGGTATCTATGAGTCAATACCCCAGATGATCACCACTACTGTCGATTTTACTTTATCGGTACATCAGTACAGTCGGCTATATATTTTTATTTCTGAATATGTTTTTATTTGAAATAGAAATGTCCAAACAGTGGAGCAAAATCATTTAAACCCTGTAATCTTTATACCATATATAACATTACATGTTTCATACCCTTTTTTTAACATTACAATGAACTTTGATTTTGAATTAATACATGTTGAAAATGTTTTTAACAAGTCTCTATGTTTTGAATAATGATAACCTACATAATGCATATGAGAACAACGTCAGTTTTTCACTTGATTTAGGACATAACAGTTATGAACTTTGTCAAGTATACCCAAATTGTAATTATCTTGCTTTCCGAAGTTGTTTACTATTCATTTCTTGTACGTTTCATATTCATATGTATGTGTAATATATCTTCATATGCAATGGAATACTAAAGAGTTCATGCCATACAAAATATATATTGACCTGACAAAAAACATATCAATAGAAACATTACTGGTCTCTTTTGTAATATGTATTTGATCGTTTGGTTTGAGGTGTCTTTTTCAGCATTCTTGGATTATAAAGAATATTAATTTCAGTAATTTATTTCGTGCATTCATTGCATCCTTTAACTTTAATTTCGTTCATCCATTTCATCTCAATTTTGTTTTCATTCATCCATTCAATTAACTGATTATTCATTCATTTAAAGTAGTCTTTTTATTCATTTTTTATATGTACGTGTTGAATTGATATACGTTTATGATTTATGCTATCTGATAAAGTATACATCATTTTAGGAGCATTAATAATGAAATCCAAAGGAAATGCATTGTTATGTAAAATGTCTAAAATTTGACTTACAGTCATTTCATTTTCGATAATTTGTAAAGAAAAACTAGTAAAACAATTCGTCATTCAGAATACTTTCATTAAAAACGTAAAAGTATTCACCATCTAAATACATATAGACGACATTTCAATTGTTCTTGAATTTATCAGGTGGTATATATACAGTATGATAGTTTTACGGATATGGATTTGGTAATATACATATTTGAACAAAAACAGATTTAACATTTCTAAAACTAATGAACGATATAAATGGCTTCAAACCACGAAGGAAAGTACCCACGAACATTTTCTGTTATACAGTAGTACCAGAAAGAATTTAAGAAACCTTGCTACATGTACTGCTCTAATATGATGCACGCATCTGTATAAGAATGAATTTAACTTTATCATTTTTTATAATTGTTTATAAAAGTCTTTTCTTGTTCAGTTATCGATAATAATATTGGTATATAAGCTAACTTGTATGACACTCAATCATTGCCAATACAATTCTTAAAAAATATCAGACGTCAGTTTGCCTCACAGAAAGAGAACTATCGATTGTGTACGAATAACACTCTAGGGAACAAAATAATCTATTAGATGGACGATAATATTGGCATGCTATTTCAAAGCAGCTTTGCATTTAACATGTACCAAACTTGTTATTTTTGTAAACATGATCATAAAGCAGATTGAAGATAACTAACAAGCCTTTTCTGTGTGCCGATGATATACCTCTATCACATTCAATACTCCTGATGCACATATTCTAAACTGATAAAATGCACGATCAGTGCAACCGTTAACGCCTTCTATATCTAGGAAGACCACATATAGAGATGCACTAGAAAAAAAAATGTCTAGCCGATGTTTTTTTCCTAATGTACTCTTGTTGTTTGCAATAAGGAGTCAATCATGTTTAGTAACTTTAAAGTTAAAGTTTTAAAATGAAAATCTTCAATTATCTCTTAAAAAATTCTGAACTTGGTACCTAATACTGCAGTTCCTTTGAAGTTCCATTGTATTGAGCTGCATTCGGTTTATGACACATCTAGGTAACCTTGCAACCACTTAATATCTTCATAACGTTAAGAATTAAAAGAAACATAACTGAAATGTCATCTAATATACAGTGCTAAATTAAGGAAAATCACAGTCAGAGAAAGCATCATTTCGTTGTTTCTTCATTTAATCTAGATATCCTTCATGCATATGCATATTTAGTTGTACTTTTCAATATTAAAATAGAAATTCCAGTATGTTTATACAATGTATAATGAAATAATTGCGCAAGCCTTTTACCAATCTCTCACATTCGAATATATAAAGGGATATGATAGAGTGTCCACCTCTTATCTATTGTGTACAGATTCAGAAAAGTATATTCCCCGTTTCTCTATTTTCTCTTTATTCTTTGCAAAACAATTATAAGTTTCGGGTTTTTTTCTATTCTCTTCAAGTTTTTGTATAACAAATATTATGACCGTTCGTGAAGGGGATAAGCTCCCTGCTTCAAACAAAAGGTTTAGTGATCGAACCCCTATGCTGAATAGTTTTTGTGAAAAAGGAAATACAGTATATGGAAATGCAACATTTAGTCAGAAAATGCCGAATATATAGTTAATCTTCTCCGTTGAAGACATAACTCATAGCGCAGGAACTCTATACTTTTAGCTAGAATATCTAGTTTTCAGAATTGATAAACATAAATTCAAAATTAAGAGATGATATTATGAGTGACGTTATGTCTATAAACTCGTGACATATAAGTTGAATACAAATACTGTATACTGTTCCAAGAAAATGGTATAAAAAATACGTTCTTAGAGCTATCTTCAGTTACATTTAGTATGACATTCTCAAGAAATTCTATAGAGATGTCGAAATGTTGGTTTAAAGGCAGTATTCTAGCCAATGTTAGCTTTCCATGCGATTCTACCTTAAACAAAATTGCATACGCTTAACTTTTTTTCTTAGGCTGGAAATAAATTTCATGAAGTCATAGTCATCATAAATATGTTTATACAGGAAAATAATCAATTTGTTTTTAAAATAAATCACCTTCAATCGATTCTCTTTGTGCTGCGAAAAGGAATTTGTAGCTATGACATTTGTTGAAATTATATTTGGTATTAAAACTATTCCGATTATGTTGACATTTCAAAACAAAAAAGTAAGTTAAACTGTCGTGTGAGTGGGACTAGATTTGATTTATTTAGGTTGAGTGTAAACAAAACTATTTATACGATTATTACAGCTTTTCTCTGATTTGACGTTGAAATCACCTACACTTCAAAACTATTGACATCGACAAATTTTAGCAGCTGGCTACTTGACTTTTTATATTGCAGATCAAAATGTTATTCGAGTGTGATGTCAATGCCTAGATCTATAAATGATCCAAGTTTGGTACAGATCAGACTTCAACTTTTTGAAACATATACCAATTGCCATACAGGAACGCAAACACTTAAATTTGGCAAAGTCTAACTCCCAGTCTCTGGACCAAATACTTTGAATACAAATCCAAATACGGTTATCGGATTGTGATGTCCTATGTGATGTTTTGCAATTTTTGTTGCATCAAGATAAAAAACATCCAAGAGTGAGCAAATTTGAAAACAACATCCATGTTGTCTTTAAATTATTTTATATCTATTTCCTTTACCTACGTCTTATATTTCAATGAAGTGATATAATATCTTATGTTCTTTACGATTAAGTTGTTATTTTTTCGATTATATTCAGTAAAATTATGAAAGACGGTAACGTTATCTTCCGGTTTTTGGTGCCACATTATTGTAAAGTTGGGGGAAATATTATGTTTTCGACTTAAATGTATATGTTTACGATTTACTCGTTGAGAAGAATGTCTAACGTTAGCAAATCCCAAATGTTTCTACATCCATTAAAAGTAAATATTAAACTTGCACATCCGATTCTTAGAGATGACACCATTTATGGGACGTTAGCGCATTGTTTTAGTACTTTGCTATACTTTGGATTGTTTCGAATAAGAATGTTGTGATATCACGAGGTATTTCGCCTGCTGAATGATAAATAATGGTATAGGAACAGCATACACATAACTATATGTATCCTATGTAAGTTATATATATATATATTACATCGCATTGCAAACACGCCGTTAAAATCATCCATTCTTCATATTGTAATAGACATTGCATGTATTGTGTTCACAAATGGAATAGAGTAAAAGAAGTTCAAGCAAGTATATAAAAAAAGAACCTCAAGTCAATTGGAAAATACAAAAAGACACTATGAACCCCGATAGAAATAGAAGCAAAGGTAAATGCGCAAAGAATAAGAATTTCCTGTCCCTAATGTAGCATTTATTAAAGTGTCCCTCATCAAAACTTTTACCAATTACAATTACCATTGTTCTAAGACATATTGAACCAGTCTTTAATCGTGGTAGTTGTAAACCAGTTAGATTTGCCCGTGGGTTATTTCTCCCATAGGCTCTGTATCCCGTACATTTCATCATGTGATATATTGCAATATTTAATGAATGAAACTTCACCTTTGTAAGATTTCATAGCGCAGTTTTCAATTTGTTGTGATATCTAAGAGTTAATTACGACAATAGATAAATCATTTTCTTCAGCGTAACGTGACATTTTTTCCGGATCTTTAAAAATAATACATTTTGAATTCGATTTAAAAAATAAAAAATAAGTAGCATGTACAACATTGGTTTGATGTTTATTTTAAGGTACATGGTACTCCTGCAGAAGTTATAATAACGACACAACGTTAACTTAACATTTGTGTTTGACTTAAAGTTTCCATCATGCCAATCATTTCTCATGTTTTTTCCAGAATGCCTTGTGGTCTATAAAGTTTACGCTCACTGTGATATTCTGATGCTGATCATTTACGATTCCTGATTAGCAACATTGGTTAAATGCACAAACTGGCATTGAAAAGGCCCCTTAGCTCTACCTGAGCATCTTTTTGATTTTATTGTTTTCCAAATATTCAAATTTTGAACAGCTAAAATTCTGTAAAATGCATCGAAAAGTGTGATTTACATGGAAAATTTGCATATATTGCCAGATGGAAATGTCATCTATGAGTGAATCGTATGAATATCATGATTTTTTTGCCATTGCCACTTGATAGTTCAAATTAAAACGTTAAGCATGTTTCCTTACAAATAGCTTTAACAACAGCTGCAGGTGAACAGGTTCATCAAGAACAAAATCTGCATGCAACGCTGCTGTAAACAAATGACGTCATGAAAATATCACGTGATCATAACGCCAGACATTGCATGTTTTTAAAAACATGAAATACATGTGAGGTGCGCCATTACAATATATTTATTTCTTCAATATGAAAATAAAAGCAATGGAAAGCCTGTATTTTTATATCTGCAATTGATTGGTTTGAAGATGATGTTCATGTTGATTATGGAATTGGTACTCAATGACTAGATTACGACGGAAATGTTGTACTTCAGTAGTTGGAAGCTTTTTACATTCAAATGATATATGTATAACGCGGAATCTCAGTAGTAACATTGCTATTATTCATTTAAGAGTAGTATTACAAATCCACGTGTAGCCTGATTCCCATGCAAATTGTAATTTTAGTATCAAAAATGTCGTCTCGCGTTGTTATAGTCATAAACAGGAGGAAATGAAGTTACAGAATAAAACAAATCCAATTTTCAAAACCTTTACATCTTTCTAAGCTCTTTTCCTGTTGTTATCACTGTATAATTGTCATCTTACACATGTTTGTAGCAGTCATCAATCACGAGGCAACTTGACAAATACGGAATGTATTGTGTTAGAAGTCCTTTGTAGGGAAACAGAGGTTCAATATGGGCATGCGTCACTAATAGACAGGTTGCCACAGGGAAGTCACTTTTAGTGTCGAAGATGAATTGTTGTTCATTAAAAGCACATTAGAGTAAATGGAAATATAAAGTGTTTCACGGAATCTGCATGTCTGGTAATGTTTGGTTTGTCGGGTGAGAGGGAGTGGAAGAGATGCTGCAAAATAACCCCAACAACAGTTGGTACCCTAAGCAATAGGACGCATGTTCCTCCCCTTGATTAAGTTAAGCTTAACTCATATTTATTTTATATTTTAATCATAATCTACATTTCATTAAACTCAAATTCAGTGCATCTCTACTATATAAGATAAAACCAAAGTCCTTAATGAATGGAACACCTATTTCACTTTTCTTATTTGCAATCAATAAGTTAAACAAAACACATAGTATTAAAAACATTATTTCATTTTAAACTAACAATGCTTTATACGTCGATGTAATACTAACGACACATGGTCATGATAAAGGTTTCATAACGATTCAATTAGCCTACATATCGTTCCAGGTACATACGTAATGGGGTATTACTACTTTAACCAGATTCATTAACAGAGGTGTTGAAGGGAACTTGTTTTTCTAAGCAGATTAGCGACATAACGGGAGAAGTAACCTGTGTTACTGCTAGTCTAGTAAATCTGTAAATCCGATAGTGATCAGGTTTCTGAATGAAATTGAAATAACGATAGGCTGACAATTGCAATAAAGTTGAGTTTTGATTTAAACATTATGGATGATTTTCTATCTATATAAAACTACCTCTTTGACATGTTCCTGATCAGCTTTTCGTGGTTATATTTCTAAAATATAATTGTACACAGTTGACGTTCGGTGTTCTGATTAAGTGTTCCGGACATCTTGGACTTTGTTCATGAAAACGTTTTCATGCTCATGCATGTATTCTTTGCTAAAACTAACTTTCGTCTTAATCGCTTAAATCATGTGACACGGCAAAATAGTCAAGAGTTACCAGTGAAAAAGGTATTCGATATAAGTCTCTTCAAAAATCTTTCAAATCATTGACAAAATGTAAATTTCTTGATGTTTTTTTCCGGCAAAAGAAACTGCGCTTGAACACAGAATGAGCACGAGAGTGGTTTCATGCATACCCGTCCTAGAAACATTTTCGATGGGATTTCGTGATTCCTCTGTGTTGCGATTGTCCTTTATAATTCTGTTTTTGTTTGCTTATGTTGACATCAAATTATGATTTTTTCCTTGTTTAGACACGCTGGTGTGCAACATTCACCAGGAGAACATGCTATGGTATAACGTTAAACTTATTTACATTATGCTGTTACTTAGTTTATATACTGCTCTTTAAGTAACCTAACTTTAATATCAATTGAAATGTATTTCCTGATAGAATGTATCACCAATAGATGTTTTAACTATTATATATACATGTAACTATATAGTAGACAAATATGGTTTTATTTATTGTCAAACATAAATTATTTTACAACAATCATGGAGGGATATTCATCACCATATCCATGACTCTTGTTGGCCCGGAATGAATGGCTACCTCACGTGCATGGAATGACAACTTACATAAAGCAAAATCAATCTTTGTAGCTTTCTTTTGAAATTATAAAAAAACGAGTAAAGGAAATTACATTGTGATTCTTTATTATATATGTCAAATGAACAAAAGACATTAACCAGTGTAAATCCCTTACAGCCATCATTGTCCTTTCCTCAGAGAGAACTTATTCTAATGCTGAAATGTCCATATCTATAACATAGAACCACTTAGTATTTCTTGATTGGAAATTAAGTAAAAGGCAATGTACTAAGTATGACTTGTAGGTCTCGTTTGTCCAGACATAGCTTGGAATTGAAGACAAACAATATTTTTCTCTAAATCTATTCTATTTATATCAAACTGACCTGTTTCCGATTCGTAAGATCTGAAAACCGTTCCAAATATTTCTTGGCGTCGATGGTAGAATTTGATTTGGTTTCATTCTCATCTATGTTTTCGCAAACAATTTTCAATCGAGCTTAAAATAAGCCATGACATAGCAATTAATGGTAAATAGAGAATCAAAATATATAACGATGATAAATCACTGTTGTCAACAATCGTTTGATTTGATAGACAGTTTAACAATATGTTATAAGTGTTCAAAGACTCCTACAATTAATGGTCTGTTACTTTCAAATTTAATTCCTTGAGGAAGTATGTTTTTGAAAAATAACAGTTTTATCGATAAAGCTCCAAAACCCCGAAAAAATAAGAACCGAAGGTACATCGAAACAACTGACTGGTCTAATAATGAATTAATACAAAAGAACAATAGCAAAAACTTTTAAATATCACATGATGTCAAATAACTATGACGTTTATGAATGAAGGCGTTTGGAAGCTACCTGAAGAAGATTGACACAAAATAAAAATAAACTTTCCCAAACCCATTGTTCATATAATGATAAAATTAAATGAGATGTATACCTAGTATTTACTAACACATATCTTTTTTGAATGAAATAATGCTTTTGGTTTGTAAAAGTATTTTCACATTTTCTTTTTATAAAATGTTAGCATATAAAACAGAACACTTATGAAGTAAGATAATGTCAGAAGAAATTCTTAAGCAAAATTATGTATATCAAATTCGATGCATACAGTGGAAATATGTCTTTGATCAGTTTGTAATTTCCCGATTTAACATGTTTGTCCATGGTCTGTACTTTTGCGTGTAAATCCATGTGTTGTTTAATAACATGAACTTCGATACATAAACAAAATTAAAGAAATTATGCTAAAACATAGGAAGTGAAAAAAGATTCTCAACATTTTCAAGCAATTTGTGCCAGTAATTTAAATGGTGTCCGTCAGATCGTGGAAAAACTGTCAAAAACAAATCTTGAATCATTTGCATATACTCTCTGATGAAAAACATATCAAGTCAAGATGCCAACAAGTGAAATTGTTCAATATCTATCACTTTGTTCATCTTCTGTATTTTCTACTTTACAAAATGTTAACGAAACGCCAAGTGTTTATGATATATCTAAAGATATACTGATGTACTTTGTGCAAGTTAAATGTATTGAACAGTTTTCTTTAGGACTTTATAATGAGAAAGCCACTCTCTAAGCTCTTAGCCACCGTATTTACCACAGTAAAGGACGGGTTTCCAACACATTGTACAAGTGGCGACATCAATCAAATGTGGAATTTGAAACAAAACCAAATTGGAAAACCTGCAATTTCCATTATTTTCTAAAAATATCTTCTGTAAAAAGTTTTGACTTCTCTAAATTTTATACCATCATTACTCATGCTAAACATAAATCAAGTCTCTCAGATGTGGTATACAAGTCCTTCTGTCTTAAACTGGCAGAAGCAAATATATTGTAGTCAAAAGGAATTACACTTATTTTGTCAAAAATAACACTGCTATCAAGAAAACATACATAATGATGGTTATGTCAGCGTGATTAATATATTTTTGAGAAAATTAGTGTTGAATTTGAAAAGCAATTAACTCAACAGAGGTTCGTGTATTCCAACCTGGGTACATTTAGTTAGGGCTGTTAAGGAAGGAAACAAGATGCTTACCCCTTAATCCAATGTTCAATATATTTATGTTAATGTGTACATATACTACATGATCATTGAGTTGTCTTTTCTTTGCAGTAACATATCAGCTTTCCCTACCTATAATGTTAACCTGCCACATTTGATTCGATACAGCAGAGCATAATCTAGATAAAATATTTCTTTCGTGGATGTAAGTTCTTTGAATTTGGCAAATAAATAACTTACTTATTCAGTGAGTTTTATCTGAGACTATCCAGCTTACGTTGAGGACAATTCATTGTCATCATCCTGACCTGTTTCTTAAGAACTATAATATTTCTTTCGTAAGATTTATTACAGATTTGGTTATTGTATCTTAAATCCTTTCCGACCTGTATACTATGAAGTCATCCTGGGTGCCACATGTAGTGCAGGGAATGTTTCCTTTTCCAAATTAAGCTTGAATATGTTTTGTCGGTTAATAATGTCTACGTTTTGCTTTGATATCACTTTGATTCTTTTTGTTGTCTTTTTGGATTTACCGTTCTACAAAAATATTTGTTGATTCTGCCATGTACATACTATACAGTCTGTTCTACTTTGAGCCCATAACTCTTGTCTATACTAAAATACGCCAATGTGATTTCAATATTAATTTGCTTAAAAGAGGGCTGATAGCCATTTTTATATGTAACAGAACTTCTAAAATTACAGTCCCTAAGCACGATCGCTTTTGCCTATTCAGACTCTTCTTTATGATGAAATTATAAGAAAAACACAAAACCAAATAAATATCAGCAATGAATAACGTCAAAAGACACATAAACTGATGACATCATATTAAGCAAATTTTGATGACGTCATAACGATCGTACCACTAATAAAATTGTTGATATCACAAAACTACAATTAATTTGGTTAATGCAAGTAGCAAAAGCGGGATTAAACCGACTATAAGTGGATATGTAAATGTAGTGAATGCATCAAGGAACAATAACAAAATATCAAATAAAATTTACTGGACATAAACAACTGATTTCGGTTGCGCATATGGTGTTTTGGAAGCAAAGAACTACAAACAAATTCTACAGAGCCGTTTATTGGTGCATGTGTGTCATGTATGTACATTCATACCATCATTACATCCATACAAAGTTAACAGCCAACATACACGGCAATGCTTGCAGTTACAAGTTTAGGATTGTTTACGTATAGAAATAATACGGCTTAGTATAAAAAAAATGCATCTCTATTCAAGGAAATTCATGATGTCACATATATGTATCTTCAATGCAAAATGAACTGTCTCTGATCTATCATGGCAAGTATATCCAACTTTACATATATGACGTCACATAAAATATGACATCACAGTTATAGGAAACAAATAATTATATAGTTGTAATGAGACTGTGGTAGATCCATATCAGTACGCCACATATAAATTTAAATTCATTACGTTAGTTCAAATACACCTTACAATCATACACCAAGATGTCAAAGACTAAGAGAATAGCTCAGTATAGTACTAAATCAAGCAGTTAAGCCTGTTGAAATACACTGAATATCAATCCGTTGGTGATCGTGTCATTGTTGAAATTCTAATTGATCATTTTACCCAATTAGGTAGCAATCTTTAAATCATTGAAAAACACTACAATGCGATCATTACTAACGAATGTGAGAATGCACCCCACATTTAAAGCTATGTAATCATTTGATAGATTTAATAATGATCGAAATTTCGAATATCAATGATTCTTCAAAAAAGACAAATTACTGATACAAAGTAGTGAAATAATGTAAAGCAAAACATTATCCTTAACCCAACATGTGTAAATACAAAGAGTACAATATCGATGCATTGAGCAGTGTTATTTTCCTAAAAAAACGTTTTATTTGTTATGTAATTAGATTCTGTGCTTGTTTTGATATTTGCATAAAATATGTTTGATTTGTAGATCAATGGTTCCATACATCAATATTTTGTGTTATTTATGAAAGTCTGCAATGAGATTAAAAACAAAACAAAACTCATAATTCCTTTTTCTCAAATAAGATTTTGCGCATTCTTCAAAGTTGGTTTCAGATCATATAGATGTCACTCAACATGAGCATTTATTATCACTTTTATTTTTTGAACGTCGTTGCATTTAAGTTCTGATATTGCTCTTTTGTGTTGTCACTATGATATGCGTTTTTATATGTCTCGCTTTCGCTTATGTTTTGTGGGATTTCATATAGAAATTTGGGTGAATAGCTATCTCACAGTAAAGTGTGTTGGGTTGATATGCTGGTAGGAAAGGTGTATACAATAGTTGGGTGTAGTGGTGTCACTGAACTACATAATTGATGATACTAAGAGTGTCTTTTTATTGCCTTTGATGTTTTCTTATGACATTGACCTTCAGCATAGTGGTTAAACAAACAAACAATCCGACAAAGAACAATTGTGACACTTGCACCACAGACGTTTACCTATCTCTAAGGGTCCAGGGAAGTAGACAGTACACGTTTACCCAATTCACTGTAAAGAAATGTTCTAGTTTTGAAGACATCCAGAACTTAGAAAGGTAAACTTTGAACTTTTTCGCCTAATCAATCATTATCTTAAGAATACGGTTGCATTTTGTATTTAAGCACAGATCAATTCACATTATTTTAAAAAGAACAACTAAAAATAGTCTATTTAAGCGTGTTGCTTAATCTTAGTGGCGTTTTTTAATTAACACTTAATCGTCACAGAATGTTACACTCACTAAGATATATCATTCTACTATCTTCCGAATGCAAATATATGTTCTTCCGAATATCGAGTGTGTATAACCTATGGATAACTAACACAATGATAGAGACAAAACTCAGTTATTGAATGACATATATTCTGTACTTTGATATCGGTATTATACATTGGTATTATTATATATTGGTAATATGACTAAACAAATTGTATTTGCACTTTTGAATTAATATCTAAACATGTGGAAGAACAATAGGCTCAACGAAAACATGGTTAGCACCTTTCATTTCTTAACCTTGTCGCTTTCTTTCCTAAAATATTCTCTCTTTGTCGCCATTTAACGTTGCAATGGCCTTTAATGATCTATTTGTGTCGATAGGCCATCAAATCATAAACAAACAAACAATACATGAGTTGATGGCATTCAATGGTTCGCACGAGTTACTTTGAGAAATTGTCTCTATAATAAATTTTCCGAAAATGGCAGGAAATTCCCAGTGATCCGCCAAAACTAACATTGTGTCAGGCTGTTGGATTGCAAGTGGCAGTCACATGTCACCTTTTTATTATGATGTCACAATCAACTTTTTATCTTCACTGCGTTTATGATATGCTATTATCTATCATATCTCATAAGAAATTTGTAAAAAAAAAAATAAGATATTATATTTAAGTATCCGAAAATTCCAATATCCAGTTAAATTCGCTTTAAGTCATATTCGCAAGCAGAACTGGGATCTAATACTTTGTTTTGATGACAATGATCGGGGTCGGTTTTATTTTTCTCCTTTCTTTCCAAAGTGGGTGATGAAACATCAAAGAGTGAAAACAGTTTCTGATTAGAAAAGAAAATATTTGTCTGCCTGTTATTTTAAACAAGTAAAGTTTGGAGCATGAATACAGCTCTATGACTATGACTCAACTGCACATACAAAAAAACTAAATTTGCACAATGAACAGAACTAGGGCAAATTTCCCAATTTTAGAGATAAATATAATAACCATGTTTACATGCAATTATAAACAATATTCTGTCAGGCTTTTCCATTTATTTAAATGATTATTATTAGCATTAAACTCTTTTTCCAAAAACATGCATTGCTATAACAATTTCTACGGCTTCTTGAGTAAGATTTTGTGAAATAAGGCGATTTAAAAAAAAAATCAAACTGGTATTTGAATGTATTTTACTTTCCTGAAATTAACAGGGAAGTAGGCTTCTAAAGGAAGTTATTTGGATTCTGTTTGTGTTTCAATTTGGTGTTTAAATCGGTGGTATTCTAAATTTAATACCATCAAAATTAACAGTGTCTCAAGTTGTTAAACGCAATTTTTGCCATTATATTTGCACCAATATTTTTTTTTTCAAATCTGATCTTTCCATTCACGATCATTTTATCTATTTTAACAAAATGTAAGATAAAATGTCATAATGTATTAAGGAAACCGTTTATGTTTTGTGATATAAATTTTGTCCACGATTGTTATTGTTTATAAATATGTTTTGAATATTAACTGTTCGTTGGGAACTAGGTGAGCCTCTGATGATCGAGTAGTATTGTTTGCCTTATTTTACTGAAATTTCGGTTATCGAAAACATTTCAAAATGAAATATATTCCATTCTTATTATGGGGATGTCCCTCTGGACGTTTGATGTACTTTATGTATATTAATTCATTTTTCCGAAATAAGTTTATCATCGTTATTTCTTGCTTAGTCATAAGGTATATTCCATTATGATTTACCATTTCACATTATAAATGGCAACATGACCTTTTATAGTAGCCGAAACATTTAGATTTCATTTATCAGATATGTAAATATCAGTGTTATGTGTTTGAATATGTTGATGACCACATTTCGTTGAATTTTACTTATTTTTTGTTTTGCACTATGGTTAACAATTGCTATATGATTGAAGCTCATAAATATATTTGTGCATTTAGTCAAATTTTCGAACACCATTCGGTAACGAATGTTATGCTTCATAACCGGTAAGACAAACTATTTACTTGACAGAAAGAATATACAAGTGATACCTTATGTTTATATGATGTGTTGCAATTTTAATTATTACATTTCTGCATACATTATGGTCATCTAACTAGTTTTACAAGTGAATTTCCTTTCTCTGAAAGTTGAAAATAATGTGGTAAAATATAACTAAATTTTAAAATAAAGTAGTGCAAAAGGCAGATTACTATTTTCTGGAATTTTGTTTTCTGGATGTTTTCCCCTTTATTTATTTTGTTTGGTGTATTTTCGAATTGACTTTAAAGTCCTACTTGCCCTTTGAAATTGATACTGTGTTATATTTTTCTACTTAATGTAATGCCAACGCTTTTTCAGTAATATATTCATATAAAATATGAACATTTTGATGATTATTGAATTAACAAATCACCTCCTTTCTAACAAGATACCACATATACATTTTTTAAGCAGCCTGTCGAAGTTTAAAACAGTTTATTCAGTTAAAGAAGGAAACTTCATTATCATATTGTAATTTCGGAAATCAAACGGATAAAAAACAGTTTGTTATCTTAACATTTTGTTTGGTTTATCATAAAGGCAAATGCATCAATTTTATAAACTTTTGTTTCTTTACAACAACAGGTGACGTAAAGCCTTGTAAACAAAGAATATGAAAATGTTGATGCATGGAAAGCGACCAAATGTGTTGGGAAAACAATGAATACACAATTTAAATAGATGATGTGCGCCAACCCTCTTTGCTGTCATGGTAATGGGACAGGACGAATTATATTGTGTCAACAGAAAGCCCATAAATTAGTATGGACAAGAGCCAAAAAGGTATCATTTTACCTTAGATTTTACCTTTTCGCTTTTGTAACGATATTCTACAATCAAAATGATGGCATGTATTCAAATTTTAAATGTGCCAACATTGAGATATTTAAGACATCTTAAAATCAAACGTATATTGTTTCACTGAACAACTTTTCCAACAAGAAAATATCTACTAGAAAAGGAGATATGTTTGTGTTTGTGCCAATAAATGTATTATTTGTAAGCACGGGTTTAATGATTGTAATATATTTACACGGAAATAGTCCTTGATAAATAATTCTGACTTGATAAAAAACAAATGCTTAATTGATCGTCATTGTTAAATACATTTTGTATCGTTAGTGACGATGGAACCTACTTACATGAAGACTAAAATAGTTTATGAAATCACCATATTGCATTTTTCACATGCAATATCATGTAACAATTTCATTTCATAGATGGCAATTTGAGTTTGTCTAAAATTCCAAACATCTGGATTCCAGCTGTCAAATGTGTAAGTCATAGTTGTGTGTTTGCTTCAAAACATATTAAATGATCGGGTTTCGTTGAATTATACTTCATTTAATTTTAGTTTTGGGACTTTTTATTATTATTTTCATACCTTAGAACTATGTTTTGGAATGTAATACACAATTTACATGATCAAAACTCATCAATAAATACTATCATGATACCGTTTGAAGGACATAGTATTATATAAAAACACAACTATCGGTTACAACAACAACACAAATACAGCGTATATTTTCCCATATTTAATTATTTTATAAACAGTGGTATTAACAAAATGAAAAGTACAAAACAGTCATAATATTATCAACAATTCATGTTGCTATATACTTTATGCATAATGTGAAAACGCATTTAATACATTGTAAATATAACTTCTTTCTTTCGTAAAAGCAGTAACTTGTACATATCAGCTTTTCCTTATTATAAATATTCATATTTTAAAAAGATCATTTAGTATTACATAACAAAGTTGTATTTTGAAATACAATGCTATCGTCTTATTCTTAGATACATAATATACGAAGTATTTTTTTACAAGTAAATTTGTAACAGGGTTAAATGAAATATAGCAATGAAAATATTTATTATGGACTTTCACAAATTTAAATATTTATTACATATTCATAAGAATTCTAAATAACGTGAAAATATCCACAGAATTTCCTTATTTAACAAGCCTTTAAGGCAAAGCATGTTTGACTTTAATTAATGCTTAAGTTTTTATGCTTGAATTGACATAAATAAATTCCAGTCAGTACTAGTATCACATGATATCGTTACGATAGATATTTATAAGATATTAATAGTTTGTATAACGATATGTTTGTTCTCTATTCAATTAACACGTGTTTAGAATTATTTTATACTTTTCTGTATATACACTGTATATACCGTAACTGATCCTTATACTAAATGTACATGCTCCACTGAATTAGAAAGTGAAAATATGTGACGTACACAATAAATAAATATATATATTTTCATATACGTCCGTATATGTACATTGTGTGATAAAAATACTTAAATCACAAATGGAATGTTTTCGTTATATGAAGATTTTTTTTTATATTTTTCATCTTATATAATATTTGGAAAGACTTTCATAACTGCTTACAAAGTCATTAATGACATTTACATAACAAACCATATGTAGTTTTAAATTATTGTGGACCTCCGGAATGAATCGATGTTACACAGAAAGATATTGGTTCACTTCGACGAAGATTCTTTAACATGATTTACACAGAATACTTTGAAATATGTATTTGCTTGTTAAAATAAAGATAAAATACATTAGAGACACAATGAAGAATATTTTATTCCACAATGTTTTAAACCATCTTAAAGACATCTATCTTTATTATATAGATTTAAAATAATACATAAATAAATCACAATTACAATACGTTTTCTGTTTTATATATATCTTACAAGTAACATGGATTTTTAAATAAAAAACAAAAGAAGAAGAAAATAGTATGCCGTTGGCTTCACTTGATGTTCTGAATTGATTAATTTATAAATATAATTTATAATGTGTTATAATGAGTCCATATATGTTGAATGAATTGATTAACTGAATTGATGTCAGTAAATTAAAATGATAAATTTCAAAATTTATACTTACGAACTAAGCAAATTTTTCAGGAATACATTAACTAATAAAAGAAAATCCGATTGTTTACCTCGAAGTAAAATTTATTTATTTTTAAGAAAGACATGTGGTGTGTTTTCATTAGTTATATTTGATTCATGGTAATACATTATTTTACTGAATCGTAGGTTCCTATACTCCTTACTAAGTTTGAAGATGAAAGTTATTTTTGATACCAAACAAATAATATAAAAAAAAAAAGAAATATAAAAGAAAAAAGGTACTTATATTTGTTTTTCACTTGTAATATTTACTATCTTAATGTTTTAGTATAGAACAGAATGTTATTGTTCTCTTGTTAATTATTTCATCTTTTGTTATATAAGATTAATTGTATAAATATACTGATAGATAATCTAACGTTTTAGGCTTTACGAAACGTTATAAAACAAAAAATAAATGTGACAGTAATATAAAACTAATTCTATTCTACATTTTTGTCAAATGAAAAGAGGTAATTACCTACAGTTAATTGTTTTGTGTTGGACACAGCTCGTTCCCACGTTCATTCCAAGCTTATCTGCGCTGGTTTATCGGCCATTTCCCCCGAACGACGGCTCGCATACAAACCCTCGTATTAATGTCCTCCTCTTTACAGGTAAAATTGGCTAAGGCACCTGCCAAATAAACAAACAAATCATTAATCAATTAATATGCAAATGTATTCTTCTTTTCTCAAAGAACATAAGAATGTATAATTTTAAAATAGAGATAAGACATTGTGTAAACATCAGGAACAGTTTACGTTGACAGTGAAAAATAGGTTGATAAGTTACCTCTCTCTGCGACATGTCGAATTATCCAGAACATGAATTTTCTAAATGCTTAGGTAAAATGTGGGGCTGAATGTTCGAAGAATATATTTATTCATGGACGCAGAAATACAAAACACGAAGAAAAAATTAGAATCCAAGTAAGATGTTGACTTCTGTTAAGTAAATATGTGTAGCTGATAGTCAAACTAAAGGTTTTAGCATGTTTAGTCAGCTGTTCGATAACAAATGTAAATGAATTGATATCCTCCTCTGTGGTATTGTATTTTGGTGAATGAATGTACCCTGGTACATGAGTCTGAATATTCTAAAGAAGAAACAAATCGGTAAACATTAAACATGGCCAACTATTTTCGAATGTTTATATATAATGGAGCGTAAATGATCGTATTTAAACAGTTAAATTTGATATGAAAATGGAAACTATCACACAGCAAAAAAATGTATTGGGAGTTTGTCCAATTCGAACATATACGAGAAAGCCCATTAAGTCTCAGTTGTCGTAAAACAATGTATGTATAATTTGATGTAAGTGCAACTCATAATGATTGATATGTCAATAGCATTGCATAATACACACAGAAAACACGATTACGAGGGTTCTGTAAATAAATAAAGCGGTCATTTTTACAGGAAGATAAATTTAGAACACAAGTATGATATGATTAGGTACAGAAACACAAATATGATCATACACTGCGAACAACAGCGTTAGACGAGGTGGTAAGGCGATGAAAACAAAGAAGGCGGGATGGTGGCCATCACATATCGGTACCTTGTACAGATGACAATATGGTGGCTCCTCTGAACTTCTGGTCGATCCAAACTTGGCAGCCTCACTTACGTATTCCTCAGCTCCCTAAGTCCTCCGCTAATTCCATAGTCTGTACAATGTCAAACAAACAAAATAATGGAAAAAATAAAAGTACCGGCCATTTTATATGGAACCTTGGAGATATGAGTGGCTTTCTCATCGGATAGCAGATGTGGGATAGTTTTCGTGCCGGTCCGCCGGCATCGCTTACTCTTGGTGATGGAAGCTCACGTAACAATCAAATTACATGAATCCGAGTGTGCCCTGCCATGACAGCGTTGCGGAGTCGCATTGTTCCGCTTCAGCCGTCCAAACGAGCATTCGATCGTTGTTACAACAAGACACCTCACTCTCTGGGTCTTTGAGGGGTCTCTTTATGGCACGGACACGGGCGACCACGCGAGACCAAAAGGGCTTGACGCAACGTCGACATTCGTGAAATACACACGATATGCTTAACGCCAATGCGATAACCGTTTGTCCAAAGAAAACTAAGTCACATATTGGCGAATCTAGTATTTAACTTGGCAATATCCAAATAGCAGTCATAAGATCGCTTCAATGGAGACAAAATAACGTATTATTATTCGAAAAACAAAAGGTAAATCAAATAGACATTTAGATAACAAAGAAGGTTGAAACATGCTTATTTATTGCTGATGAGATTATAGAAATTTCCAGAAAACACCAACGAGTCCATTTAGGGGCATTTTGTCATGCTATGAGATAGGGATTGTGGAACCAAAGATAAATAGGCATGAATTTGTAAAGTTGTGAGAGGAAGAAATCGTAAATGAGTTTGGTAGCTGGCCGAGTGCACGTTCGTTAGCTCGGAACCAGTCGCAGTGATCCGTGGGAGGTACCGTGGCCGGGAGAGATTGACGTGTGGGTATGCGCGCTCCAATCACAGGCCTAGAACGGAGGGGCACGGAGCCGGGGGCCCGTCCGCAGGCCCATGGCTCATTTTCACTAGACCCAAAAGTCATAGCCAAATATCATTGACACACATATACGCCAAGAGGTGCACTTACGGTATGTGACGGAAAACTTACCTGTGGATCGACAAGTACTTGCTGGACAATTATTTCCCATTAGGTGAAAAAAGATATTCATATTGGAGAAACAAATATTTCAAACTGGAGACGCTACAAATCCAAGCCGTTTGCATGGGTAAGTTCGCGCTGGGGGTATACAATCTTATCTTGAAATATTATAAAGTGTTCGATTTTTAAAGGAAAATGTACATGTATCGTATTTTGGCTTGCTATCAAACAGCACAGGTGTCCGAGCTGGGGCTAGAAACGTTTAGAAAGGGGATTGGGAGAGAGATCGCCGGTAAAATATGATACACAAGTCATACTACTTCCAGATGTTGAAACCGGTATCCTCTAGCCAAAAATCAACAAACCAAGCTCAGTCCATGTCACTGAGAAAATAAATTTCCCAAAACAAAATCACTTCTTAATTTCATTCATGTAACAAATAGTACTGATGGATTGCAGCTGTTGAAAGGGAAAATGGACTTTGTTCAGAAGTATTGGAACCAAACTATTGACCGTATGTTCACCTCTACGCCCATCTCTAACAGAAATATATTTACTACATTTATAACAAATCTACGATGCATTTTAATATCTACATCATGACGACATCAATTTAAAAATTGAGAGTGTGTCATGCGGTGATTTAACAGGAAGCTTACAGAGTTTGTAATTGATATACGGATCAAACCACGCGATTCGCATGACTGAAAGTGCAACAAAGTGAAAATATACGGAGATAAAGACTCAGAAAATCGTAAGAGCGAGAGAGTAAAATGTATCAGAGGGGACTGATAGAAACAAGTGATCAAGCTGTGGTCAAGGATTATACTACGGCCAATTACTGACCGCTGGGAGCCCAGTAGTATCCCCTGTAGGAACGGCTAGACTGATAACGCACTAGAGTAATTACAAGTGACGGCGAATTAATACTTTCTCACGTCTGCTCATAGAGGAGGTGATATCAACTGGGGCCGCCTCAACCAGTATCAAACCTATTGGATATCGCATGACAATGTACGACATAAGCTGAACGATCTTGGCTTAGATAATTACAATTTATTGGATAAACATCAACATTTACAAGTGTATAAAATGCGGAGTTTATCAGCGATGGAAAATCCTCTGTTCTTATCTCAGTGGACTGACTTCACAAGGAAACGTGCACCCGTGGGCACCCCTGTATAATTCTTTAATTTAGATATCTTTAAATATATCATTATGAACGAGATGGTTACGAAAATTCCAGGTAACTACTTAATGATATTTTACATGATAATATGTCGTCTACGCTTGTTATAAAATATAGCAATCCGACATCAAGGATGATTGATAAAAGCAATAACAAACCAAAATTAAATATGATAAGTGCTGCCCTCCATTAAACAGCTTCTTAAATAATAATGTTGGTAGAAGTTTAAACAAAGATAATTATGTCAATATAAAATCCGAACACAACTATTTCTGTTCATATTGTGTTAATATTTTAAAAATTGATGTCAAAGATGTCAAATATTATTGTAATTCTCCAAACTATCAGATAAACTATGATATCCGGGAATGGGAGTAATTAATCTTAATCCTTAATTTCAGTAAACATAACCGTAGGAAAAACTATTAAGTTATATATTTTTATTAATGATATTAATGCTATTATTTGAAAACACTTTAAAGACATATTTTTTAAATATTTTAAAAGTATCTTTGTTATTTGAAAAATAAAATCCTCTTAGCTTCAAACATAATAACAATTTCACAAACAAAAAATGCCAGTAAGTTCTCAATTATGTCTTGAAATAAGTACATTTCTTTTTACCTATTGTTGCAAACTTAACATTGTTAAGTTACAGTCATAGACAGAATAGTATTAAGAATAGTATTAGATATATAACTTTAACCGTTTCATTTGAATTAATGAAATAAATGTTGCAAATCCAAATGATAATTATATCCCTATTTTCGTTATATATTCTAAACTTGTGATTAGCTTTTGATGTAAATTAAATTGAAATAATCTTTATAACGAATTATTTCGTTACAAATTTTAAAATAACTTTTCGAAGCTAATAATTAAATATTAAAATTATATTTCTTTATTTTTTTTTTATTTCATACAATAACTTAATTGTAAAGCAACTAAAACAATCATCGATGTAAACAGTGTTTCTGTAATTAGTGTATCCATTTTGTAAATCAAATGTACTTACTGGATATATATATTCTTACATAGATGATTTTAATATACAAGTTATACAGGAAATGAAAAATCAAGATGAACTTAAAAATCGTTATTTATTGCAGAGGTTAATATAACAGTGTAGTAGACACAAACAAAATTCCAAAAAAGTCAGTAAATCTAGAGAGTAAGGAAACTGTGTCAGTGATTCCATGAAAACGCATAAATAATATGCATATGGAAGAGTTATTGAAACGACCAGTGAACGTCAGTAGATTTTAACAAACCCATATATATCAGACTGAACCAGATAAGAATACGGTTTAAAATTCTGCTGAGTGTTATCAATTCCAGAACCAGTCCTTAGATTAAAAGTATTTTAATCCCAAACAGTACAGTGAACAGAAACTGCCCAACAGATTAAAACAAATCCATAATTGTTAAGAGGCAAGAAGGGTATAAAAAGTGTTATGTGGATGATGCACGAAGATAAAGAGGATGGTCGGGCCAACACATGTTAAACCTTGGGTGCATCAAGCCGTTAGATAATGGGGTAATTTGACCATGGTGCATGAGTGTTGCTGTATCGCTGTCAGACGGAAGGCAGTGTCGCCTAGGTCACATGGTTACACACATCTACATCACAGCTCTGCACTCACGAATTAGCTTGTGCACATATTCTAAAATGGATTTATTTCCAGAAGGTTGATAAATGGGTCGATGTTTTCTATATGTTCATTGCCTAAAACGACTCCTTTAACATCTCAATAACCTTTACTTTTTGCATTATCTTTAAGTGCTGTTTAATTATGGAAAACGAAATCATGTTTTTCTTTCACGCTAACCTAACAACGCTTCACTAGAATGTGGTTTACATAACTGATAATTAGCTACTCCACCACGGAGTTTTTACACGGGTACTTGTCTATAAAAGTCCCTACCAGTCCCAAGTGGCACTCTGCCACGAATGTCAACTCTATTGTTGTGATTCCCCCGTCCATATAGACCCCTGTTCTCCATGTATAGTATACAGCTCCGTGCCAGCATATCTACGTTTTATGTCCCCCCATGTACGTGAGCCCGACCAGACATTGGTACTACAGTCTCACCGACAAAATGGCAACCCATCCGCAGGTTTAACAAATAATTCAAATAAATGATTTACTAGAAATAATCAGTTTTCCTCAACATCAAACAAACGTCTGGTTTATCTCTATCTAGGTGTACAGTCACATGCCAAACAGTACTTCCTCATATTTCCTAGTGTCTGGTTTCTTAACTGTATTGCTAGGAATACATGTGCTTAATCTCAATATAAATCATCATATAATGTTCACGCTGAAGTGAATCAATTCTTAGTATTTTTCTAAATACTTAATACTGTAAATATATTTTTAAACAATTTTGTATAGGAAATAGCTTATTCATCCATTATTTATGTCACTTACAAACGAAATACTTTCTATAGGAAATTTTGAGATTATATGAATTGAAATGAATCGTATAATAATGTCAAATTATTACAGTTCATAATTTCAAATAAAAGATAAACAAAATAATAATGAAAAAAACGGGAGTTTTCCAATAACAATGAAAAAATCAGGATTTTTCTAATAATCGAATTCTGTAAATCTACAGTGTTTCGATGTAGTTAGATACAAAAAAACGAGTTATCAACAATATATTAAAAGGATTCAGAAAATCGTGTCCTTTACCTTTTGAACGAACTCGGTGTATATTACTACATATAAATAGTTCCTAATGCAAAATAATGATAATTGGTTCATACCAGATTTAGACTTGTTTCGCAAAAACATTTCAGGTTGTAAAATAAGTTTTTTAATATGTTTGTATTTAGAAGAAACATCAAATAATTTTTAACTTCTTGATAATGATTACGAGAGAACATAGATGCTTTGTTGTTTTATTAGATATTGTAAAGTCAGTATTGTATTCCCTCAGTTTCAATGTTAAATCACTAAAACTTCCTACATACTTCAAGAACTAATATACAACCCAAGTCGTAATATATAATTATCAGTGTAACTTTGTATACAACACAAATATATATATATATATAAAGAACAAAACTAAGTACTATATTATAGATAATCAATGTAACTTTGTAAATAACCCAAGTCGTAATATACATTCATCAGTGTAACTTTGTACAAAAACAGAACTAAGTACTATCTTATAGATAATCAATGTAACTATGTAAATAACCCAAGTCGTAATATATATTTATCAGTGTAACTTTGTAAATAACCCAAGTCGTAATTAATATTTATCAGTGTAACTTTGTACAAAAACAGAACTAAGTACTATGTTATAAATAATCAATGTAACTTTGTAAATAACCCAAGTCATAATATATATTTATCAGTGTAACTTTGTACAAAAACTGAACTAAGTACTGTTATAAATAATCAGTGTAATTTTGTATATAACATAAGTCCTATTATATAATTAACCAAACTAAGCACTATCTTATATAAATAATCAGTGTAACGTTATATATAACAAATATATGAATGACCAAATAATCTCATATTATATAAATAACCAGTGCTACCTTTTATATATAACAAGAATAAAATATATGAATAACAAAATGATGTCATATTATATGAATAATCAGTGTTACTTTGTATCATAAGTACTACCACATATAAAATTAATGTAACTGTGCACAAAATTTGATTTGAGTATATAATTAATAAGTGTATTTTAGTTCTGAGTATATATACTATTATATGACTAATCAATTTAATTCCGTACACAACACACGTACTATTATACAAATAGTAAAATCTTAACAAACTTTTCAGGATATTTCTATAGTTCCTGTCGAATTAGTCAAGGTAATTTGTATAGGTCTTAATCGTGTTTACGTTTAAAATATACGACAGCCATTTGTCAGGTTTAAATCGTGTAAAGTGGATTTTTTCAAGAAATTTAATGATTGACAAAATTACTTTTGATAGAGATTACGAAAAATATTAATAAAAAATGTGCTAAGAAGTGTATAATATTAAGCCATCACTGAGTAGCTGTAGGTCTGACAGTACTAAACCCAATTATCCTTCTGATCATTACAGCCTCCTAAATAGAGATTCGTTATTCCACTCTGAATGTTAAAATGTTTATGACAAAAGCAACATACTCTACATTCAGATGTCACACGATATCATTAAAAAACTCCAACGGGAGAACAAAAATGATTAGGACCACTTATATTTATATAAACAATTTTTCAGAAAAAGTTGTGATCTTTACAGGCAGACTATAATCTACATTTGTATTTGTGACCCGCTCGTCACAAGTATTTATTGTGCAGCAACTATCATGTTCAGTTATTAAGACAATACAAATAAGGCATATTTAACGGAAAAAAACTCTACTTAATTAACTGTTTGTGTTTCAAAATAATTTGTTTATGTTCATGTGTGATTGGATACAGGCAAAGCTATTGAAATTAAGTTAAGTTTACACTAAAACATTTAAGGGAAACACTTCTCTGTGAAAGAAAATCTTCAGAAATATTATGAGATCCAACAAAGCGAAATCAACACATTTATATTCCAACCTCAAAACATTGAACATATAACATTATTATTATTTTTATTAAGCTAACGTATAGTAACAATAACTATAAATGATGAACGTACAACCACAAGTTTTATAAATCACCAAAGGGAGATAATGTACATGTACATTGAACACTAAAGATCATGAAAATGCATGGTTTGTAATCGAAATTTCTATCAATTTGAATGAATTTTACCTGGATCAGATCAAGTTCAACATACAAAATATAAAAATATAACAAAAGTCCGACAATAATACTTTTATAATGTTAATTAGTCTAACCGGTTCTCATATTTCTATTCTCATTCTTGCCTGAGACGAAACATTTTCAAACAACAACGTGAAAAAATATCAATACATTTCGACTACGGTCGATCATACGAAGCATTGATCTGAGCCAATGGCTATACTTGTATGTATGTTAATATAACGTCACGTTGACATTACCTGTTCCTGGAAACATGACTAAGATACATATAATACCAGTATTTTAGAACCAAAGCTATCGGAAAGGAGTTTTGTTAGCAAAATTTTGCAACCTTTCTATAGGACCCCGGTCTATTCCCTAACATGGTTTGTCGACGTTTATAGCTTTGGCGACAACTTCAAATGAATTGAAAAATCTAACAAAATATTTATTTCTACTTTTAGAGCAATCGACTTTCGGCGAGGTGAACCAGCTCGGAGGTGTGTTCGTCAATGGACGTCCCCTACCTAACGCCATTCGTCTTAGGATCGTGGAACTGGCTCAGCTTGGAGTACGGCCGTGTGACATCAGTCGGCAGCTCAGAGTGTCGCATGGGTGTGTCAGTAAGATACTAGCTCGTTATAACGAAACGGGGTCCATACTTCCTGGGGCCATTGGCGGAAGTAAACCCCGGGTTACCACCCCCAACGTAGTGAAACATATAAAGGTGTACAAGGAACGAGACCCTGGGATATTCGCATGGGAGATTCGTGACAAACTACTGGCGGACGGTGTATGTGACAAGTATAATGTTCCTTCAGTCAGCTCAATTAGTCGTATTCTCAGGAACAAGATAGGGGGTGGCCCAATACCACAGAACCCCAGCCCCACCTACGAGACAAAGAATCAGGTTGTACCATGCACTGCGGCACCAACTCCTATTTATAACCAGTTTTACCCATACTCATGTCCACCGCCTTCCATGCCGGCTGTTCCAACTGCTCAAATGGCCCCTCAGCATCACACACTGGCACCCCTAGGGGCGCCCCGGCCCCCTCAGGCCACTACCAACTGTGTGACCCCATGTATGATGCGGGCGTGGGCTGCATCCTCACATTCCGTTAATGACATTCTCGGTTTCCGGGGTGGCATCCCTCAGGGTATGGGTCAACCCATACAGGCTGATAACGGACCCAGTATAGGACAGAATTACAATATGAACTACTACAGCATGAAGCCTACTGTATCACCAATGTATCTGCAAAGCTGAGACTGGCTGTATCGCGAGTAGATTGCATATACATAGATATTCTTATATATGGATTTTTTGATGAAATACTCTTGAAAACTTTTGACAAAAGTGCCAAATTCTTAAATATCCGTCCATGAAGGAATCAAACCCTTCATCAATCACTCAGGAAGTTTCTGTTGCTATAGGTTACAATGTCAAAAAATGGAACTGCTTCCGGATTTGTAATGCGCATAATCGGTCCTGGCCGAGCGGATGTTTGAGAGCTGTGTTTCTGGTTGGTGTTTAACGTTCCTTGCTTGCATATTAACCACGGGGAGTAGACAAGTCAGGAAATTATACCAATATGTGTTTCAAATTTGATCACATCAGTTAGAAACACATGCAACATGTCAGCAGGCTACATGCCTGGACTGACACACCTTGGTAAGGTGAAAGTTGTTCATCAAAATCCGTGGGGACTATTCGTAGTGGATTGTAATTTCATCTCACAAAATAATTCAATTTCCGCCCGCTTAGTTCACAGTTCGCCTTCAGATTTACGCTCAGGTTCTTTTGAAACTTCGTTTGTTCCATATTCTATTTAATTTTATGTACGTGCAAACATATTTGTTTCATTTTTAAAGGCTTTAAAGTAAATGTCTACAAAATAACAAATTGATTAGGTATTATCTGGTGATCTTATTTGTATATTTTGAGAATCATCATGCCTTGGATTAACAGAACAGATCTTAATAAAATCAAATTTAGTTGATAAAGACAATAGGATTAAAACGTTCTAAAACGATTTTATTAATCTAATCATTTTTTTTATCAAAATTATTTTGTTTGACTTTCTTACCATATTGCTTGCGACGAATGAATCTGTGAATAAATGTATATTGATTGAAATAAAGAATGAACATTTTAAACTTGACATATTTCATTTTTTTTAATCTGAAATCTTGTCACTACGTTTCGGGCTGTGGGTATCTGGTATCGTCCTTACATCTGTCTTAAAAATGTGATAGAGACGAGTAACCGGTAGGTGACATCAAAATGACCTTTGGTTCAATGAAATAAAACATCTATGAAATATGGTATCTTTAGGCTAAATTATTGCAAGTTATTAGAATGTTCCTGTACTTCATAAAAACTCACATAACTTACCATTGATTATGGCTTCCGTGATAGAGGAACTTGAATTTTCCTAAGTTTCATGTGGGCTATTGCATCGATAGACATAGGAATAAATTGTAATTCTGAGTAATTTATAGAATATATCTGGGATTATGGCTTCTAAGTGTAGCTAAAATATAATCAGGATTTGTAACAATATGTGCAAACTTTAACTTTTACGGGATAAAATATAATTTACACTAAACTTTAATCTGTATCTATTCTTCACGTTGACTTAACAATACTAAACAAGGTAATTATCTTATACGTTGTATAAGAAATCGTGAAAAAAAATCCACCAGCTAAAATCTTATAAGATTTGGTGTGACATTTAATTGCAGTAAAATCTACGGTCATACGAGCTTATCACCTTCAATATGCCAACACGAGTTGATTATAACGCCGAGACGTACGAGTTGTACACATATCCTCACCTAGGAGTATTCTAGTGGAAGTTTATACATGTGTCTATCGGGTAATGGCCAAGAAAACAGATGGGCCGGATCTACGTCCATACTGATGTATATTTAATTGTCTAGATTATTTAAACAGTGTAAAACAAAATTCAAAGAAACAAATCAGACAAAAGGCTTAGCTTGGGAGAAAACATTGTCAAAAATATCGCGAGTGTATGTAACATTCAGACACGATGGCAGGAATGAATATCGTTTATTTTTTTAGATTTAACTCGAAAGCATTCTATACAGGTTTAAATTTTGTTATATATATTAATCTTGTTTAAAATATCAAAAAATAAAACTCAAGAGTAACATTCATAACTCGAAATGTAGAAAAAAAAAAGAATGATTGTTTTTAATTCATAATACTCGATAAATGATTTTAAGTCGATCATCTGCTTTTAAACAAAACATCTAGTCTCTGAAGCTAATATAAATATATACCACGTTTTACAATGCTACATACGTATATACGTGTAATAGCATATCATATTATCTCCCATTTCGGACATGGATATGTTCATCCTACAGTGAACACAATTTTGTTAAAAAATATATATTTGATGATTACAATACTGTGATAAACTACCTATCCAAGTGTCTATATGATATTGTTTGAAGCTAGGACCAGTTTATGACCTTAGGTGCAATGTTTTCTGATTGTGTAAATAATGTGTACTAGTAATATATGTGTATATATACAGTTGGTTTCCTGTATAAAAAGAATCTCAAAATTGACGATTTATTAAGACGTTTTAATCTTTAGATCTGACAACAACCTTACCACATAGAGTACAAACCTGGCACTATCGGAAGCGAGCCCAGCCTAGACTGAACCACAACCAACTGTGATTTTGAAACAAAATATATTTCTTAAAGTACTGCAATTTAAAACAGTGGCGAACACCCACGACATTTTGTGAATGAAAGAAAATGTACGATACAGCGACTGTAGTATTACGTTGTTTCGTCATTAATAGGGACAGAATCCCCTCCCCCATCCCACCTCCACCCCCTCCCCCATAGCTTGTTGTTACCGGGTTGTTCATAACAGTTATCGCTTCACCCCCAATCTAGATATCCGATTCCCACAATTTGTACGGCATAGCGTAACAACACTGGAGAATGCAGTGCCTGGTCCCCCTCCCCATACACAAACCCGATAAGGGTCTGTCCGTCCCCAGCCGCCAATAATCCCCTGAAACTCTGACCCTCAGCACACGTGTACGCGGGGATTGACTTGTGTGGGCCGGGAGAGCCCCGGGACCCACATGGCCTAAAACCTTATCCTCCCCTAACCCCAAACTCCCAATATCCCTTTCCATTCTCCGTCCCTCCCCTTTCCTCCTCCTCTCCTCCTCCTCCTCCTCCCTCTCTGTTCGACTTGTTTACTACAAAGTCCGAGGAAATAAATCAAAAACATCCAAAACAGACCCTCAGTGCTTCAGTAAGTTCAATGTAGATAGATAATCGAGTTAAAGAGGTATACGTTTCAACCTTTACCAAAAATAACTACTGATTACCATTTATAAGCTAATACCATAGCCAATCCTCGATACACTCACAAATCACCACTGCCTGGTAAAACATACATCATATCCCAGTTGGAAATTGTATTCAAAGTATTATCAAACTTGTGTATAAACCTTGATATAATGTTTGTCGTTGTATTTACTGCCTGCCTACCGCAAACAGGTTTCAAGGTCTCCTTTGCCATTTTATGAAAACTTATCCACACGTTTCCCTCAAAATTGTGCCGAGCCTCCTTATATCGCAAATATTATTAATTTAATACACGTGTCAAACCTAATGCTATTTCAAATGCGTTCGAGTAGTGTTGTAAATTGATTGATCAACGTCAAATAAACAGAAAACTTAGTTGTTTTAACGAAAAATTCTCCAAAAGGAACTACAACTCGTCAATGCATAATGTATCTTCGAAAATGCAAGAATCATATTCGGTTCTTCATCTGACGTACAACACAGACTGTTTAATCCAATCTAACAACTAAACTAGACCATATTAGACATTTGAGGATAGAAAAAATTAATTCTACCACTTTATAATGTCAGTGTTATATCCAAAGAAATATTGGCGTTATAAAAAGATTGGTCGTATATCAAAGAAGATGTATAGAGAAATGTTAAGACGAAAACGAAATGAGGACTTTGAAATAGGTTGACGACATGGCAAATACACGCTGTTTATCATATGAAGGTTCTACTGTATGCGGAAAGGTCGAACACGTTTTTATGTTCTCTGTAGACGTTGAATCAGGTAGATTTCTATAATGAGGGCACGCTTCTAAAGTGTGTTGTTTTCTGTAACTATACGTTAAAAATATGCGAAAGATCCATTTTTCGTCAAAGTTTAGCAGCATAGAATGATAATATCATCTCTATAAACATCGGGGTCGAGTTGTTCAAAAGGTGATTAGCTTAATTAATCAGTGATAAGCGGAAATTATATTTTTTGCGTATTTTTAGAATACAACCATTAAGTGAGTAAGAACTTTCAGGATAGCAAATATTTTTGTATAGCAAACTTACATGCAAAATTACGAGCTTTTAGCTTGTATGGTGACCAAATTATTATAGATTGAAAATGTCGTTAAACAGTGATTAAGCTAGTCACCATTTGAACAGCTGGGCTCTAGTTTTATTTTTTTAGACAATTTTTTTTCTATTTAATGATGGTTTGAAACGATACACCATGGAAGAATTGACCATTTATTATGCTCTTCCGTCAAAACTACAGCCAATCTTAATGCCAAAAATCGAATTCAAAATATAAATATAATTCTAGTTCTGAATGTAAATCAATGATAAAGACACATTTTATGTGTAAATAAGCTTTATTACTGATCTCGTCCGCCATTGACATCTACATCAGATATGTGGAATTATTTGTGGTCCTATATAATAAATTTGAAATGTTCAGAAAATCGTGATAAGATCATAAATATTTCCATAACTTAAATCACACCTATGATCACAGTCGATTATTAGTTAAAAGATAATCCTGCTTGATTAATAGCCGTCTCACGTAAGGATTCATAACCGAGTGCTACCGAATTAATACAGAATTTCTAAAGAATTATACAAATACGCTTAATGTCTGCATCTTCTGGATATATAACAAGTTTCGTACGTAGTCACTCGCACCTGCGTAATCAGGGAGTGTGTTGACTGACGTCATAGCTTCTTTGAAACAGAAGTGCATATGGCGCCTAAGAAAGTTTTTTTTGTAAAATATTTTACTTAGAATTCAGATGTCCTAAATAAATATCTAAATAATTTTATAATGATATGTCAAAAGTGCTACAATTTTGGTTCTTAAATATTATATCTCTTTTCAACCTGATTGATGATTTCCATTTACCATTGACATGATGCAAAACCATTACACATACCAAGAAAATTGAGTTTTAGCAACAAGGATCAATATGCCATAATACGTTCAAAGGTTATTTATTTATTTATTTTTGAAATTTCTTCAATCTTTAAAATGAGTTTAAACGTTTCGAACGCTTTTTAAAACCATAAGTTTCGCTGAACAACATTTTATTTTATTTTATGAAGGTTTCAACTATTAAAGAATTAACATTCAAGCGGGACTCAATAGAAGTCAACACGACAAGCAACGCAAACTCAGTCCTAAGTCAACTCATCGGCAATGAAATGAAACAATGCTAATACAATTTCTTATTAAAATAGTTATGACCTTAATAATTATATGAAACAGTTCAGTTTCACGAATGTTCCTTAACTTGCAGTAAATTCATTAAAAGATTTTCGATATCTATAAGTGGTGTTAGACAAAATAGGCAATTACTTAAATAAGGTATTCCCTTAAATAAGGAAGGTACGTTAAACCAGGTCATGCTTTAATTGTTACTCTCAGACACTGCAAGTATGTTACTAGAGGTGTTATATTTTTACGGACCTGTTGTAAAATCTCTTTTGTTTATGAATGCAGAACAATGACAATGTGCAAGTCCAGTAATTGTGTCAACGCTATTGTGCCGAAGGTGAAGGTCAGCTATATTCAAGCAGTTTTAATATTTTAGATTGATTTTGGAGCGGAAAGTATAACTATCGTAGCAATCAAACCGTACAGTACTTTCGGAAAATGCAAGGTATGCATCAGAATTGTTATCATTCCCTGTAGATCTAAACCGTCACACTTTGTCATTGTTTACGTAATCCCAGAGAACAAATTCTACACGTGAGATAGACTTAAATCATATTTCCTGGCGTCACTAGCAAGTGTGATGATGAAGTCTATTACACATGTGCAATGTATACATACTCTGTGAATTAGTAAACTATGACAAATTATGCTGACTTAGATGTGCAGTACGTCATCCTGGTGCTGCACAGATGTCACCAAGTAACCCGCATAGTACATGCATTACTAACGCTATCTGTCTCTCGTTCCATTGTGTACTGTCACTGCATTCTCCCCGGGAATCGCCTATTTGTAGGGACCGCCAACGTACACGTACTTTACCCGTGTATGTATGTGTTTTATGTATGTGTGTGTACCACACCTGGCTAACACTTGGCCGGGGGAGGGGAAGTCGACAGACCGGTTCTGTGCGCTAAATATGTGTGCAATTATGTGTGTTACAACTCAAATAAACAACCAACGTGCATCTAGTTCGTCTGGAATAGGCAGGAGTAAACATGTTTGTTTTCAACTTCAAAGCGATCAGGTTCTGTTGTTTGGTAGATTGAAAGTGCTCCAACCGAAATGTCTGCCAATGCACCGTCACTATAGCCGATATCGTTACCAATGTGCTACCCACGTGCACATGCAATGCACGGCCTGGTATGAAGGTTCCTGGCTAACACTTCGTTAGCATTCTCCATTCCCTACAACGCTACATGCTATGTAGGTCCATTTTTTCCAACATAATTATCAATGATTTTGAAAGATTGTTTGAAAGAATAAGTTTTGTGTTTCATTACAAGTGGGTCACTCTATTGTTGGTCCCGTAACATTGTTAAAGTGAAGTTATTTGATTTACATAGTATCAACACGAGAGCTTTTCACCAACACTGCGCAGTACGGTATCCAGAACTACGGACAGCGCATGCCCATATCCATTCTCCACCACGTTTGTCATGAACTGATGATTGATGTATAGTTGCTAAGACATTGAAATCAAGTATTCTTGAATGATTTCAAGAATTATTTCAAGAATATTCCTAAATTTGAATTGCTTTCTCATTCATAGATATGTAGGTGTCGACATAACGTTTGCTTGTTTCAAACTTCGCTATAACGTTTTTACGTGTATCATGACAAAATATTCATAGAGAGCTACGATTATTTATCAGTAAGTATGGCTCTTTAAGCATTGCTTATTGTTATGAATAAGGGTATGATTTTTCATTAAAATGAATGTATCGGCGTTTTGACTCTGGTCAGGACTGTTCAACTGAATATAGTGTATACGGGTTACTCGTCATGAAAATGAAACATCGCAGCATATATTTACTATACCCCCGTCCTCGTATTATTATTACATCAACGCGGTAACACATTTTTGTCTGTCGTTTATAATATTCCGAAAGAATAATTATTTTGACTATAGTAAATTATTACCCATAACCGTTCTAAACAAACACACTCCTAATAATCTACTGTTATTTCAGTACATTATCGAACTCCTGCAATGTCGAACATTTTCAACATTCGGTGCAGGGGACATCTTCATAAGGATTGTAATCTCGGGTCGGGGCGCGAGGTCTTCCGAACGTGACCAAGTTGTCACGACAGCAACAGGTAGGCAATGCATCTCGCCAGGTGATTTATATAAGCGATTATACTTACCAATTATTACTGGTAATTATATGTACATTTCGGCCGTCCACGGGTCGTGGGAATGAAATAGGCAGATAAGGGTCGCGATGAATTATGGGATTGTACCTCTCCTGTCAAGGTCGAGGACGGATCAGCGGGTACAAGTCCGCCATTACACATTACACCTGGATGGAGGTAATATAGTACCTATGACACTGACAAAGGCTTGTTACATGTGTATTTGACAAAACCATTAGTTATAGTTAGTATCAGCGTGAAACATCGAATTTACTTAGCCATTGAACTTCATTGTGCATTCGTAGCATTTGAACTTCATTGTGCATTCGTAGCATATGACATTCCATGTACAACTTGTCTGGGTTTCTTTTATTAATTAGATGTTTCTTGTTGTGTTTGTTCGATATTTCCTTTCCAATCTGCGTTCATTGTTTTCCCTTAATGCGAATAGACATTCATATCTTCCATAAGTAGATATCTTCGAACAAGACATGTGCTCTTTTGTTCTCTCTTTTCTCTTTTCAGATTTAATTTGTTCTCTAAACTTGCTGTTTTCCCTCTCAGCAGCACGTATTTATCCTATATTTTATATAACTCTGATCGGCAGTCCATTATAAGGATTTAGATCGTACTCTGCTATGAATATGATTTGAACTTTTTATGAATCCGAGCTGTAGTCCATTCATGTCACGCGTTCTGTTTGTGTTTCAACAAAACTCAATAACAAACATAACATTCTTTTGTCACTACCTTGTTATCAACATAGACAATATTACGGTTTTATTTTGTATTGTCATGCTATCAATTAGATTGTTCCAGTAACTTATATCCCTGCATGCTTTTCGATGCTGTGAGTTTGTCGTGTATATCGATACACTGCGTTGTCTCCCGGGCAGACCCAACATCTCTTGTTGCCATCACTCATACCAACGTTGTCGTTTTTACGTTCTCAATATGATTTATTTAACATTCCTGTTGGCTTTTCCCAGTCCCTGTGCACATGTTGGAAAGGCATCCTTTGTATATGATCTGTCTCTGTTTCTGAACCCCATCGGAGAGCCTCTTTACCATTTATCTTCTGGACGGAACTCTCCGGTCAGGGAAACAGAAAAGCAATCATTGTTCACTTGCTGGTATTTTAATGGAAAATATTTCCATGACAAATTTGTCGGCTTAAAGAAACTGATATTCCAATTGTGACAAGACGGATTCTATGCACAGGTGCTGTTAGTAAGGTTTATGAGTTAAAGAGGTCAGCGGTTTACAACGTATTGCACGTGTGTTGGTTCAACATGGCGGCAAATAATTCCATGACGTAAAAGTTCCATCATGACTTGCGGTACAAAATGTCGGTCTTTACTCCAAAGTAGTCGTTATCAACGGAGAAAGAATTTGTTTTCTCATCCGACTCGGTGATCAAAGCGAAATGACCAATCGCAGTGCCGATACAGGTGCTGCTGCCTGTCGGCCGGTTGAGAGTTAATTGAGTTATCACGCATGTCAGAGATAACGCTGGTCTGTGATTCGGGACGAAAACACTGAGATTCCATCAAATACGGATAAGTGACGCTACTGCTGATCTAATGGTATTTTAATTATAGTAGTCAACTTCAGTTTCCCAAAGTTTTTCTTTCTCTCTTTTGTAAGAATTCTGTTTTTTCCCCCAATGCGACGATATTTAATATATAAACATGTGCCTAATGCATAATTGTTGATTATGCCATTTATTTTTTATTTATTTTTCCAAATGACCTATATGATTCGTAAATCACCCTCTACATTAAAAGATGTTGACTGGAGATTAAATTGTTGCCATGAACTCGCAACATTTGTAAAAGGAGCCTCATGCTTAATGCACAATTTTATTTTAAAAATTGATACTTAGCATGATACTGGTGTCGTAATCTTAGTACTTGTCACTAGTGGAGTATTCGGATGTAAGGGCGTGTATACGATGTAAAGCTGACGTGTATTGTATATTTAAATACTTTTATACGACAGTCATTGTAATTTATCACGGTAAATTATGCGTGTTTTGTACACGATAAAGATGTTTATAACCTGAACCTTTATGACGATTACGCGTGTGTTTCGTGCCTGGCGACCCGGTGTATTTGATCGCTGTATAATTACAGAACTGGCTAGCGATCAGCTCCAGCTGCTGAACCATTTATGAATGGGGGGAACGTATATACTAGTATACAGTGGTGGGTATGAATGTGGTGGTGGGGAGGTGAAGGGTGGGGCTCTAGGGTCACACAGCGCACACAAACGTGACAGTGTGTACGTGGACCTTACCCTTAGGGGTGGGCGGAGAAGGGCGGAAAGTCCGTGGGGCGTTGTAGTCATACAAAGTACAAGTAATATATATAAAGGGACAATGTCCATGCTTTGCTCTGAGTGTGAACTATGGTGGGGCGGTGAAAGTTCCGGCAATGAAGGATAGGCTTGTTAGGGGCGGGGCAGTAAAAGGTGGGGTTGTTAGGGGCGGGGCAGTGAAAGGTTGTATTGTTAGGGACGGGGCGGTGAAGGGTGGGGCGATGACGGATAGAGTAAGTGGTCATAAACCTCACCAACAATAGGTGTGATTGAATACGTGACCTCACACTAAGGGTGGGGCGATGAAGGGTGGGGCTGTGTGAGGCGGGGCAATGAAAGAAGGGGCTTTGAGGGGTGGGTATGTGAGGGGCGGTGCGGTGAAGAGTGGAGTTGTTAGGGACTGGGCGATGACGGATGGAGTATATAGTCATAAAACTCACCAACGGGACATAACCTCACAGTAAGGATGGGGCGATGATGGGTGGGGCCTTGTAGACCAGGTCCCACATATAGGTAGTTACGGTTAGTACGTGGCCTTGCGGTAAAGTTAAAGGAACATATTTTTGAGGTGGGGGATTTATAAAAGCTGAAAGCATGTGTTTTTTCTCTCTTTCCCTTTCATCAGTATAGATAAATAAAAATGATCTATTGAATGAAATGTTGTTTGAACGGAATGAGTTATGACTGGGGCTACATAAGTGCACCTGATTCTTATTACTCTGGCCATATCCCTTCTCTGCTTTTGGTGTTCACACTGGCCAAACATTTCAAATTGTAGGCAGGTTCCATATCTTCACACATTTAAGATATGGAAGCTAATAGGTAGATAACCACATATCAAATCCATTGACCTCGCCCGTGGGGTGGGGATCTGGACGTTGATCTATACGTAAGGTTACCCTTCGATTTGATCAGAGTTGTGATAGGACAGAGGTATTGGGAGGGCCCTGAAGGTGAGTCTTTCGTGGTCACACACCTGACACACGATGAGTCGGACCAAAGTACACGTGACCCGAGCACGTGACCGCACCATCCCCTTACAGCTGACGCGTTGAAGAACAGAAATCCAGAGGTGTGTCGATATATAGGAGGCTGAGCGCCCCGTTAGAGTACATGTAAATTATATGTATATCAAACAATGTACGCATAGGCACACGGAGTACAATACCATTAGTTAAATAACAAACATGGCCTGTATGTTTTAGCATACAATGTAGTTTTTGTGTATGGTAATTAAAATCAAAGCAAGTTTCTTCAAAGTAGATCGTCACGATGTATTCAAATAAAATTATGTATTACAGAAAAAAACAGCTTTTGGCGTTTGGCATTATATTTTCGGTATCACGTCCATTTTTTTTGCAAAAGAACGGGAGCAAGATTATCTTTGGGTATTCTGTTGGGTTTTTGTTAGAGGGAGGGAGGCATACAATTACTGAAAAACGACATTGAGTTATCGAGGAAAATCCGCTTTTTCTATAAAATGAATGCGCCGTTCGCTAAACCTTTGATCAAAGAGCAATAACCGAGCGAGGTTCGTTGATACTACAGACGGTGAATAAGCTTCATTTAGAGGTACACGCTACACGTTTTCATATCATTTCGGTAGAACTCCTCCTAAAGTCCTTTAAACACCACAGAACATCATCTATATATATCAAACCAAAACGGTCTGTTCCGTTGACTTTCGAAGAATATTCATATCGCGCGATTGCATTACGTAGTTCACATTCATAGGTGTGCAAAAGGTAAATCTACATATCCTTCCTATTTCTCCTATATCTCCTTCCTGTCTGATTATGTAATACATTACGTATGGTTTGTACACAAGCTGTATGCAATACTGTTCGATATGTAACGGTTAATATGCGGGGAAAGTCTGTGGTGGCATAATTATCGTATTTATATGTAAACCATTATACGGCATCAATAGTAACATCTCTTAACCAAACTTACCAAAACTAAGGTGAAATTATTTGATCGTAATCTATATCTTACTGTGTCCTACTATATGTAGGGTTTATAATCACTTGAATAGTCTTCTTTCAAATACACATTTCTTCGGGGATGTGACTTTCTGGTGCCATGTATTTCCGATTTATTGATATTTACATGTTTACATCAAGAATTTCTTGTAAGAGCGCGCAGTATAGTGATTCAAATTTAATATACATGTACAAAGGGATCATGTAAACAAATCCCCTCACATAGAATTAACACTTTTGCCCCAGCGCCGTTTAAAATCATTTTAGGATTCCCCTCACGTCATTTGACTCGTACATTACACACTAAATGGTAACCGACTGCTCGATTGGTTAGAATATGAGGTTTATTTTAAATTCGAACTAGACTTTAAATACGGGACGAAATTCTTGACTATAATATTTATGTTAACCATTTGAGAAAATGCATTAAAGTACATATGGGCAAAATTATTAATTAACAAAATTACAGTGACCCTGGTTTAATCGATGAACCACATACAATCTCGGTTTGTTTCGTTTTTTTTTTTATTTTTCTAATTTCGAAATAAGGTTGATGTTTCGTTTCGCTATTTTTTCGTTTCGCTTTTACTTTACATGTAACAGATACCAGCGTCATATAAATCGAATGATTTCATGGCAATGATTTAGTTGTAAAATGTGCGCAACTTCTATGCTGATTTATGAAGAGCATGTGACAAAAACCATTGACATTAATATTAACAAGAATTTGTTTTAAAACACATGAACTTCGGCAACTTACATGGTGTGTTACATATGAAATAAAGTATAACAACAATGATAGACCTGCTTATGCTTACAAAAGAATATTTACGTTTGTTACCAATTGAAGTGTTGAAGTGTCAAAGATCTGAAGATTATTGGTTTGTTTGTTGGTTTGCTAAGGAGTTTTCGGTCTAGCAGCAGCTAAGTTCATATGACGCACGGTGTTCACAAATGTTGGGTCCACTAAAGGGCCTCTACCAAGTGTCATCTATCTGAAATTCTAAAACCTTGACGTGCAGCATGATATTCCACATTATTCCACAACGGGCGAAGCAGAAGAAAGAGTTGATAGCAAAGAAAAGACATAAGTTTAAAGTGTTGCAATGGAAATAGCAGATCAATTTTGGTTTCTTAAAGGTCAGCTTAACTGAAGACAAAGCAGAAAGTCCCTGATTCTGCATTGAATATATCAATTGTTGCCTCGTGTCATGATTTTAGTACAAATGCATGTGTAATTTGAAATCCCGGTGCGTAATTTGTGAGTCACATGACAGATATGTCATCTACAACATCGAACTCATTATCAATCCAATAACAGACACGGTTATACTGTACGTATGAGGAATTACGTAATAATGATATAAACTAGAGAATAAACCAGCGGCTAGGGACGACGGGTTCGATAACGAAATTTTGTGTAGTTTGTCTATCTTTGAGAAACACTTCCTTATCTAAATTCAAATTTAAAGGAATGCCCGATTTGCAACAATTCCTGAATGTATATACAAATTAATGAAGATATAAGACGACGGAGGAATCACAAAAACAGGCTTTGAACAAAAGCGTAAGATGGCGGTGCCGAGACCCGTATGTCGATGGCTGGCCCGATACGTCGGTCCAACTGTCTCGCGCTCTCAGCCTCGTCAGATCGGCGCTTTGAAGATCCTTCTCACTAATAAACATCTTATCTGCTGATTGTCACGCGCATTTGCACATGACATCTACCAACGACAAACATGACGTTTGACTCAGTTCTTAGTGGTTGTAGGAGCTCCCAGAGGTATGGAGACAATTGTTGTTACACGTCAAGGTCGACTGTCCGAAAGGCTGGTTAGCTTTTTTTTCCAAATTTCTAGAAACTGTTTTTCTCACAATTTCCTATACGTTTTGTTATTTTCTTGTTCAGATGGTATTCAAAGCTAGGTTTCAAAATTTGGCAGATGATATTTCTAATACAAGTAAAATTATAGTAATGGGAAGGACTCGGATATGTGGCTATAAGTGTCGTCAAGCCGACAAATCACTTGGTTTCTAGTTCATCATCTACCATCACAGTGCGTTCAGATAGAGCCAATTACACTACTGGCTGTCTGTCCTCTCTGATGCACTGCCTCAAAGAGTCAATCAGAAACATTAAACATTCATTAGTGCAAGGAATTCCAAAAATAAAACAATCAAAATGAAATTAGGTTCAAAAACGAAATCTCTTTGATGGGATAGTTCTATACGATACAGAGCGGGTACCCAAATAATCGCAGTTCACGATTACATGTTGTCTGGTCGTGACGCTGGTATAGCTGTTTATTTTCACATTCATGTCGTTGCCAACAAGAACACAACATATTTCTGTTAACATAATTACCGAGAACAAGTTAGTTGTCATATTTAATTAGAACCTATTAGTTGTCTGTTGTCATAATTATTCAGAACACATTAGTTGTCTGATGTCACAAGTATCTAGAACATGTAAGCTGTCTGTTGTCATCATTATTTAGACTCTGTTCGTTGTGGCTGTTGTCATCATTATCTAGACTCTGTTAGTTGTGGCTGTTGTCATCATCATTTAGACTCTGTTCGTTGTGGCTGTTGTCATCATTGTTTAGACTCTGTTCGTTGTGGCTGTTGTCATCATTTTTTAGACTCTGTTCGTTGTGGCTGTTGTCATCATTGTTTAGACTCTGTTCGTTGTGGCTGTTGTCATCATTATTTAGACTCTGTTAGCTGTGTCTGTTGTCATCATTTTTTAGACTCTGTTCGTTGTGGCTGTTGTCATCATTATTTAGACTCTGTTCGTTGTGGCTGTTGTCATCATATTTTAGACTCTGTTCGTTGTGGCTGTTGTCATCATTATCTAGACACTGTTAGTTGTGGCTGTTGTCATCATTATCTAGACTCTGTTAGTTGTGGCTGTTGTCATCATTATCTAGACTCTGTT
>JAUMHH010178884.1:0-31778 GCA_032359455.1 Chlamys rubida
TGTTGTATTGTTTGACTACGGGTGGTAAGCACCTAGTGTGTCCCGGGTGTGTTGTATTGTTTGACTACGGGTGGTAATCACCTGGCGTGTCCCGGGTGTGTTGTATTGTTTGACTACGGGTGGTAAGCACCTAGTGTGTCCCGGGTGTGTTGTATTGTTTGACTACGGGTGGTAATCACCTGGCGTGTCCCGGGTGTGTTGTATTGTTTGACTACGGGTGGTAAGCACCTAGTGTGTCCCGGGTGTGTTGTATTGTTTGACTACGGGTGGTAAGCACCTGGTGTGTCCCGGGCGGGTGTTTTGAGGCTTCGGAGGATGGTGGGAACTAAAGATATCGCCGTCCGTTCACTATAAGTTCTGAGCAGCCGAAGGCCCGCTTGTAAGAGAAAAAACGCATACTTCATAAAATGCTTATCTCAATATATCACGAACACAAGAAAAAACACGCTAGCATATACACGGTCCTTAAATGTTATATAAAATTTAAACCATATGACATCAAAAAATGAAAAATCACATAAAATTGTCTAGGGTCACCAGGACGAATGGTTATATCGTCCTACCATTGGTTTCTTATCAAGTGACGACAAGAGAAACACACGGAAACATATGTCCTCACGGCACAGCAGTGTGGAGTAGAACCTAGACACACTACAGACTGGGTTTAAACATGTCACACCTCGATCTTAGGTGGGAAAATGACACATTTATCGATGTATGGCCGATTTGTTTTAATCACCGATGTAAAAACAAAAATCTGTTCAAAGAATCTAGTTAAATATTTTGGACTATCTCCACAAACGAAATCAGTAATACCTCGTTCGTACAGTTCAACGCTTAGTTGTTTCAATAATATATTTATCAAACATTTACAAATCTTTGCATACCATGCAGACATTTTGTTTTCCAATCCGTTTTGGTTGTCCTGTTAAATGTTTTCCTTTCCTTTTTTCCTCTTTATGTTTGACGTATTTTGGCATCATTTTACTTGGTACGTCCGCTTGATGGCTTTAAGTGAATGTGTATTCTCTATGTTTGACATGCTATATCAGGTTTTCTCGTAATTCACGTGTCTTAAATCATAATTCACATATATTTGACGTCTATTCAACTCATTTGTTGTCTTTAAAGGTTTGAGTTGATTATTCGAATTATTTTTCCGAAAGATAAATGTCTTTCAATCATATTATATTCCTTTAAATTTTCGGCTATCTTACGAATTTTGTCGTGTTCTCCTAAGTTTTCTTGATTCTTCGAATCCTGATGTCTTCCAATTAGTTTAGAAGTATGTTTGTATCATGGTGTGACCTTAGTTTTGAGGTACCTTATGTGAATCATGTTGAGGAAATGATGTTTCCAATTACGTTAGTGGTGTACCTTCGAATCATGCTTTCCCCTTATTTATTAGATATCTTTGTTAAGCTAATCTAGTGTTAAGTTCGTTTTGAATGGTTTTAATTACGTTTGTTACTGCATGCTGGTCCTACCTGTTGTTGACAATGTTTGTTTTCTGGCTGTACATTTATAGACATTCGTATAATCTTAAGAGATGTAGGGTTCCCTCACAAAACTGTTTGGTAACACTATGGCTATGGTAAGAATTAACTTGTATAATGAATAAGGTCAACCGAATGAAACATTTATCTAAATTATTGTTATATTAATAAAAATGCGCTGAATTACATGCAGATTTGAATACAAGAAAAATAAAAATTGTAGCATGTTTTGTAGATGTTCTTCCACTTTCTGGTGGTGTTAATAAGTGATGAAAGCTCCTCAAATCTCTTTACACAAAGACAAAATAAGAACAACTGATATAAAATCAGATTGTTCCAATTTTAAGACGATGTATTCGGGAAGGCATCCATTACATCAGTCAGTTTCTATATTACATCATTCAAATGACATATCGGGCGTAAAAAGTTTTCTTAATGCATATTATAAGCAAAACAAAAAAGTGTTTTTATTTTCCACTATGTTAATCTCGTATACAGATAAACTTTTGGTTAGTTCTGAAGCAGAAGAACTACGCCAGTTGCGCGGAAGTGTTGACGAGGCCGGTAACATTGCCCATTAGCGCGGTCTTTGTGGATGGCCTATAATGAAAACCAAACTCAGATCATAGCAGGGTCGTTTAGGATTTTTTGGGGGAAAATAATAGTGTATTAACCCAACGGCATCTCTGTATAATCCGAGAACAAGGTCACGTTAATATAGGGGACTCATGGCACCAGTCCACACAGACAAAAGCTGTCTACAAGTCTAGCCTCAGATGTCTACAGCTTTTTATCAGCAATACTTTTTTATTTCTCTACTTCCTTGCCATCTTAATGAAAGCTTAGGAACAATTTCTACTTATCGTCTACCGCTGCTATCACCTGTCTTATATTTAGATATGTGATAAGAGGGAGGGAACCCCCGCCCCATTAGGTAGTCCGCCTCTCGTCAGCAATACGTACGTAGATCCCGTGTCAGGGCCAGCGATAACTCCCCTCAGAAGCTTCCCGACAAATAACCACTGGTATCAGTGTTGCGTATGTGGACTCCTTTTAATGGGGAACTGTATCCAAAAAATATTTTATTTCCATATTGTTTGACTTTGAGCCATGATGATTCGAAAGAGCCATACATACTTTTCTATTTCCGTACAGAATTGGAAAACTTCGTTTAATGTTCTATTTCTAGTGGGAAACGCACTTGTTCCTACTACACATTAGGCGTATATTGCAATATAAACTCCACTTTTTTTCACTTGGTCCGTAATTTAGATGGTGGCGTTTTACACGTTTCCCAAATTACTGCATATTTTTATTTGAATGATTCGGGGTAATAATGAACGATAACGTACTTAATATAAACCATAAATCAATTTTATTTTAATTTTGCCCATGTTGGTTTCTGCGGCGATGCGGCATAGAGAACCATGACTTTATTCTACAAACGACCAGGTGCATTTCCTCGTTAAAATATGGAAGGGTGCCGAGAACGACGAGGATTTCATTCTCGGTATCAGCCGTGCTGTCGGGCGATCTCTACACGCGCGTTGTATTGTTGACCACACACGTGTTCAAACAAGAGTGGCTTAATTTATAAATTAGTGTAGCAATGTATCAGTTATAATTTTGAACTGCTATAACAGCCCATGTGCTAAAGAGATGAAGTTTGGCCGATCGTTCGTAGGAGTTATGTATTCACACAGTCATACACTTAAGTCGAATTCAACAATTACCGACAAATACATTCCAACCAATCGTGATTTCAATGTTTATAAATATATTCTAAATTTGTGGTGCTGATGATCGAGTTCCAATTTTCAATGTTAAAATTGGAAGTTGGTGAGGCTGGTGTATGCCTGTGTAGACTGAGGGCTATGTGGCTTGGTGTTCCGCGGATTATATACACAACTGTTTCCCCTGTACACTGGAACTCGGTAAGAAATAAACATAGTAAGCCTTGCTGGCACAGATATGTAAACTTTTGCTGCACGAAAAATCGTCTCTCATGTATCTTACTTAACTATCTGCAATTACTTACACTCACACCGGCAAATATGATAAAGTAAAGCGGATATTTCAGGTAGGTATTCCAAGTTAGACCCATAAACCAAACAGGGGTTAATCCCTGAGCTTTATATCCCGGGGACTTTTAAGATGGTTCTATTTCTTAGATTATAAAGCGATACATCTGGTACATTATACCTTCTCTAAGTGGCACCCGTGTCTTACTACAGCCCCAATGGTCCCGTTGCAGGTTCACCATGGTACGACCGCTCGACCCCTCCAATGGCTGCTGTACCGGACTGCTCACCGACCTCATCGTCCTCCTTGTGATCCTCCTGCACGTGCGAAGGGGCATCGCCTCCGAATGGCCCGTACCCGACGTCTTTTATGATACGAAGGTTATACCCGAGGACAACGAAGTCACTGCCTATTTATTTAGAAACGAGATACAAAGGTACGTATTTATGTTTATTACGTTTAATAGTAAATGATAGCGAAGAGTATCAGGTGACATTGATATATGTTGGGCAGGGAAAAAAGGTGTTGAGCTTTGTCCACACGAGTATATAGGGCACCCACCTAAACAACCGGTAGCCCTTTTCAGGGACAGTATCTCTCATCAGCAACTCGTATTTCATGCTGTCCGAATGTCGTGTTCTCATTGCTATTACAGATTTTATTTTGGAAAGACGTGTTTTTGAGGCCTTTCCAAGGCAGTCTCTTTATGCAGACATCTAACATTTTCAATGTTTATTTTCAATGGCAGCATATGCATTGCACGATATTTTAAGATTTCCGTCTGTGCGTTTGTCGGTACGCTACGTCTGTTGTTGCCTATGGTGTGTATGCGTGTGGAAGTGTGACGTTCTGATTGTTCTTACGACAAGTTAAAACTTAGTGTAAAGCTACGTCACTTGTTTTTATGCACTATCACTAATTTTGTCTGGAATACGGCTAATGCAGGTGCTTGAAGCTGTAGACGCGTTGAATTGGTTTAAAAGCCCAGACAATGCGTACGACGAAATGCGTCACTGTGCCAAATAGGTACATTGTCGAACGAGGGCATGATGGAGGCCTCATCCATTTGTTCAAATAAAATACAAGTGTCGTTCTGCATTTGCCAAATAGAGTGTACACCTTGTTTTTGATAGAATAGTGTTGTACTGAAATATACAGTGCTATTTAGTATAATGTACAAGTTGGTTTGGGAAGATGGGTATTGCACTAAAAAATATAAATCCATGCTTGTGACGAGAGTGTTTTGTCTCTTTGAAATCATCAGACTGTCCCTACTGTTGTTGTCATCTGTACATTGTCATACTGTATCGGTATTTAAGACGTTTTATGTGATATGGCCGTTGCTACGATATCTTAAGACAGTATGTACAATTGGACTCATTTAGTTGTTGTTTAGTGTTGTAGTACACTAAATGAGGTTACTTTTCCTATTAGGTTTGCGCACTTTGTCGCTCTTACTTGAAATGCATTAACTATATTTGTAGCACAAATGATATTTAAATAGGACCAGTAATAACGACGTAGAAAGTAAAACAATGGCGATTTTGGCACTGTCGCATTAACCTTGATTTGTTTAAATGACGCATTTCGTTCAACTATTTGTTTCTCAAAACTATTTGCGTATAAATGAGTATATCCATGTCACGGGAGAGATAAGGGCCATTTTGAATCCCGGAATGTGCGTGTTTTTCTTTCGGCTCCAAACATTCAAAGCTGTCTCCGAAATCAGCCTAATAACTAGTGCCACACATACGACACTTCTATACAAATATTTCTATCATACTATTAATACAGCGTAGCACACCTTTTTGTTTTAAAATAATCATTGTTATTCGAACTCGACCTAACCGCGTGTGTGTCATTGGTCATGGTATTTGTGTCTCAAAATATTCTTGATATGCTTTTGATTTACAAAGGATTTTTCTTTGATATAAATATTTGTGTTAGTGATAATATTTGTATTGTTTGTGCTGTATCGTGATGCATTGCATTACAAAATAGATAGCTCATAGTACTGGGTTGGATTGGTTTACGAACTGTTATCTTCATAAAACTTCAAGTAGATGCTTTTGTTTAACCGCTGCTTAAATGATGTATTTTTAGGGGTGTAGTGATTTGATCAAACCTCGAATTATTTACAACATATTTGTAATCATTGTTTTACAAATTGACGTGGTAGGTAATGTTTGAATTGGTCAGTCTCCATCGTGATAGCAGTTGTTTTTACAGTATTACGCAGTAGAAAATCGTCATGTAATCCAGTATTCCACATGATAGTGATATTAGCCAACCGACATCTTTAAAAAATGAATTAAATAAAATTTCTATATAAATAGCAAACGTTATTCTAGCGTTCCAAACTCTTCAAAGGGAACTAGCCGATACATCATTAGTCATCATTTTCTGTCTTATAAAGGTTATCGAGGATTGGAAAACAATGAACACATAAATGCTTTGAATGTCAGTTTGAAGCGCCATGTCGTGTCGGGTACATCCTCTTCTACGAATACCTGTATTTACCGCCTGGTCGGGTACAGCCTCTCCTGTGATGCGTTACTAAGTCTTCTACTTGGTACATCACTGTATATATATCTTATTTGCAACTCGATATGTTGTTTGATGAGACCGTGGAACCTGATCAGTTTACCCTACATTCATCTCAAGCCCCTGTGGTGTGAGGATGGTTGTGACCATTGTAAAGGTTCTCTCTTGTTCAGACATCCGAGCTCCTGACAGCAATTCACGCCAACCTGATTTGACCAATCAGTGGTATATGAATTAAAAATACGATGCATCATTGTTCGTTGTACTCACCCATCGAGGTCAAACGTTTGTATCATGAAATGTATTTATACAGTTGGTTATTTTATGTAACTTTTACCAATACTTACTGTTAAATATATGAAGAAATACAGTGCAGTCTTCTCTTCGAAATCATTCTTCAATTTGAAGTTGTTATTATAAGAAAATTAAACGTAGGATCGGTGTGAAATAAATTAATTATCAGACAAGCATAAAGAAGCGTTGTTCAGTAAAACTTAGAGGATGTGATTTATTAATAAAATTGATAAATTCGATTATATTTTCTGTATTTTATTTTCCTTTGGCAATTTGAAACTACAGATAAATATCTTAGATTGTTAGGTAAATCCACTAATTTGTACTTTAGAGTGGGTTATCCCAAGTCCTTCTATAACGTGCCCGTGGCAGGCTATATTTATATACCAAGGCAGTCGTGGCATTGTATATGAGCCCTAAAGGGGATCAGACTAGAGACAAAATCACAAAGTGACTAGCGGATTGATAACATCGTACCTACTCACATCCACTTCTCATAATGGAGATGGATGTCAACAGCTCCTAATGTGGTGCAGGGTTGTCCCGATGACGTGAAAAAATGTCTAGTGTTGTCTGAACTGCTGGTATCGGGAGATCTGTTTGATAACAACATTTGGTGTGGAGAACAAATAAGCCCTCGACGTACAGGTGGTGTGCAGTATTTTTGTTCAAATAGACATTTAAACATCACCTACTGTAAGATGAATTACATAATTTCGGCCAACAAACCAATTCGACGTGTCACTGGGAAGTACTGGTCCTGCCAGACATGTATTACCTTCACTGTGCTAAAACTACAGTACAGATTACTGCAGTGCTTTTTGAATGCATAGGTATATTATGCATATACAGATACATTAAACTTATATATGTTTTATTACTGTACAAAGCACTGAAATTTTCGTGTTTATGTAGAAAATACATATTTACACGGTGTTTAAACTGTAAGTGGTAAGAAACATATACTATTGTGTTTGTAATTAGATGATTTCTTTCAACGTCAAGTAATATAAAACATGAAATAGGTATGAGGTTCTTTCTTTTATGATTTAGAAATACGAAACCCACAGCATGGATATAGCGACATATATTATCATACGGAGGACATACATTTACTGTTATGCTGAAGTTTCTTTTTATATGATATAGTCTTCTATGGTACGATAATGATAGCTTGATGCTATATTGTACATTAGTATAACTTTGTACTATATTGTACATTAGTATAACTTTGTACTATATTGTACATTAGTATAACTTTGTACTATATTGTACATAGCTTAACTTGATACTATATTGTACATTAGTATAACTTTGTACTATATTGTACATTGTGTAATTTGATACTATATAGTACATTAGTGTAACTTTGTACTATGTTGTACATTGTGTAACTTGATACTATATTGTACATTAGTATAACTTTGTACTATATTGTACATTATGTAACTTGATACTATATTGTACATTAGTATAATTTTGTGGTACATTGTATAACTTGATACTATATTGTACATTACTATAACTTTGTACTATGTTGTACATTGTGTAACTTGATTCTACATTGTAAATACGTATTTATTCATATGATATTGTACGATAAACCATTATTATATATTTAATATTTGTTAACCTGATCTAAGTGAATTTAATACTATACATATGTGTAAGATGGCTACTACAGCGGTCTAGGCTTTTAATATGTATATATTTAATGTTGGTCTTGTCGTTTTGATAAATAATATATATATTATGTTTAACAGTGGTCCAGCCATTTCATATTTTATATTACATGTTTAATGGTAGTCTATGTATATTTATATCCTTCATTATTAGTTTTGTATCGTGGTCTAGTAGTTGTTTTTATATGAAGTGTGTACTACGTTTAACAGTGGTCTAGTATTGTTGTGATATATGTAAATTTGTTCAACAGTGATATAGCAGTTTGATACTGTCTATTTTAGAGGATTAACGATGATCATGTCGTTTTGATACTAAATTTTTAATATATATTACAGTGGTCAATTTATTGTTTAGATTAGATACATATGATAATTAACGATGGTCTAGTCATTGTGATACCAGATTCACTTGCTATTATTTTATTCATATTTTAATAATTTAATACTTTTTTGTGAAATTCATGATCAGGCGACAGGAATTATTCGTGTTAAGTTGTAGGAGAATTCTTTTCATGAAGGAAATTTGATCATTTTATTTTCTCTCAAAAATCAAAGCATGATGTCTGGGCAACTATAAATTTTCTAGAAATTAAAGGGGTATGACCATCTATATTGAATATCGCCTTAAACTGACCATGTATTAAACATAACTTATCAGAGGGTATGACCAATCAACAATGAAACTGCATGCACAAAGTTTACTGTTCAAGCTATTACAGATAAACATTAGCTGCCTCTAGTTCATGACTGGTAACCCCGGGAGGTGCCCAAATGGGCTCCAAATTGTTTTCTTTGGTTAATGCTTCAGAAAGTTTACTTAATAACTCTTGACACGGACAACTAGTCTGACTGCTGACCACTGCTGACCAAACTGACGATATATAACGTAACAGTGACCTGTTTTGATTAACTCCAGAATTTAGATAATCTCTTGGAAATTGTACACAATTTACATTGGTAACTACTGATCGTGTTTACGCCAAATTAAATCTGTGCCAGTGTAATGCTTAAGGGTACAAAAAGTCTCTTCAGCCACGCGTGACTGTTGTTTCTTGATTACGGCTCTGTCAATACCCGGTAGTCAAATGATTTTGCAAATTTTATTTCCAAATTTAGCTGAGTAATATGTATAAACAGCCTGTGATATATGCCTACTGGTTTAGCTATACAGAATCACATCAATGCACACGTGCTATTTCTCGGTTCACCCATTTACCCCGTACACCACACAAATCAAATCTTATCTACAGTTTAGATATCGTTCATAGATATTGTATAATATATCATCCTATCTGTAAAAGATAAACGAGTGAGATTATTAATTAAACAATCACTGCCGTCCAAGGGACTGAGCGTAACAATTGCCACTATGTACGGCAATATATCCTATTATAATTACCTCACTGTGAAAATTGCTCTATTTCCTTACATGGGGGTAGGATGTGTTGTGTCTCGTATAAGTTCATGTAGATTACGCTTCTGATTGGGACACTGGTATTTCCAATTTCTGAAAAGCAGATATATTTTGAAATTGCAGTTTAGCTGATGTTGGTTCCAATAGCAGATATCTGGAATATTTCAGCGAAATAACATGTTACAATGTAAAGTCCCCTTCACGGAAGTATGAGGTTACGTTCTTTCTGTCCGACCGTTTTCTTGTTCTTTTATTTATTACTGCGTATTTTATTGTCTGATGATTTACAAAAATGCTTGTGATATTATGTTTTATTTTCGTTCCTATATTAACTTTGTCGTACTAATCAGTATTGTTTACAGAGTGGCGTTGATGTTTCGTCGTATTAGTTTTGTTTGCTCATCCGTAAGATATTAATATATTTTTATGAATGATTGGTTGTTTATGCCAAATTTCATCCAGATCATGAAAGTGTTCTGAACTTTCTACGTTGTAGTTTTAACTTTTAAAAGAGAAGATCTAAGTCAAATTCCATAAATAGAACGTTTATTATACAGTCTCCAGATATACTGCCATACTGATGTGTAGCAGTTAGCTCGAATTGGAGGAGTGGTAATACTAGACAATAACCATTGTGCCTATTTCCTGACGTTCCGACGTCATCAGCTAATGGATAACGTCACGTTTTAAATTGACTATGTCCTCTTTGCGATATCATGTATAAAGGATATCTTGTCTCAATTATGAGTTTCATGATTTAAACCTGCCTAAAGTGTTAAAACAAAAGAGATATTTGTATATATACCCATGTACATCCGCCCCCACCGGATGTTTGCCTGATACTGGCTCCCCCTACCGAGTATCACGTCCTATATCCATATCACAATGTCTACTGCGGTCCCGCTATCGCCTTTCAGCCCAAGTAATTGAAGTAACCTTTAAAGTATATTGTCCCATTTTCTTTATCATGAAATTCTCGATGTGCTGGGGTTATTGGTTTTGCAGTGTTTTGTGCATGTGATACTTGAGCGCGTTGTATATGTGTTATTCGGTAGCATCAAAGTAACGGGTTCACTTCCACTGAGAGTTAACCATGCGAACCAGACAGTCAGCACATACTTTCTGTTTTATCATTTTCTCTTTACTTAACATTAGTTTAGCCTGCAAGCCTATCACATCAAGCGCATACAATTTGTAAACTAGTTGTGAAATTACAATCTGCATCAGCTGTTAAGAAAAGTGTAGATTAAAACTATACCCAACGAATCCTTGACATCATTTACGTGTAATGCGTTAACGATAACAAAGACTTTATATTATCAATGAAGTCGTCACATTAACCTGCACTTGATAAGAATAAGAGATTGTGCCACTGCTGTTGTAGGCGTTTGTCCCAGGTCTCTCGTATTCCTTGTTGTTCGTGTTTCGGTCAATAGATCTTAGAACTTTAAGTGGTTCTAACAACCATATCGCTGTTTTCATTTTTTACAGGAACAATGAGCAGCAAACAGTAAATTGTAAACAATCAAACCTGTACCAGAGGTCACCTCTTAAGCAGACCATCTGTGTTAAGGGACTACTTTAAAATTCCTCCCCATTGCACTTTTTTATGTAAACTGAAATGAAAAATCACCTATGATTAGAGACCGCTTTGTGGACTTTCTGAAGGTGTCTCTGAATACAACTTCGACTGTATATTATTCACTGGGAGGAAATTGAGAGAGAGAGAAAATTAGTTACAACATCTTGTATTATGGAATAATAATGTCTATAGATATATTATTTATAAAGTTAACTAATTACATCAATAATGTTTAAGCCTATGTAGAGATGAACTAGAAAACACTGGTGCATAAAACTGCGTACGAAATATGTTTTGTGTTTGATTTTTATCAGTACCATCTGTACATGATGTTTCGCTATTAGGTCTACTGATGTTTATTACCAGTTGTACTGGTGTTTATTACCAGTTGTACTGATGTTTATTACCAGTTGTACTGGTGTTTATTACCAGTTGTACTAATGTTTATTACCAGTTGTACTGATGTTTAATACTAGTTGTACTGGTGATTATTACCAGTTGTACTGATGCTTTATTTCAAGTTGTACTGGTGTTTATTACCAGTTGTACTTATGTTTCATTATCAGTTGTACTGATGTTTTATTCAGTTGTACTATTGTTTTATTACTGTGATGCTGTCTCTTGATTTTCACCACCAGTTATACTGATGATACAGTAATGGTTGTACTGGTATTTTCTGTCAGCTGTACTGATATGTCATTACAAGCTGTACTGAAATGTCTATGTCAGTGGAACCGATATTTCTTTTCCAACTGACCTGTTGTTTCATTACCAGCTGTACTGATATTTCATTTCCAGCTGACCTGTTGTTTCATTACCAGCTGTACTGATATTTTCTGTCAGCTGTACTAATATTTTCTGTCAGCTGTACTGATATTTCATTACAACTGTACTGAAGTGTCTCCGTCAGCTGTACTGATTTTTTATTATCAGCTGTGCTGATACTTTTCTGTCAGCTGTACTGGTATTTCATTACCAGCTGCCCTGTTGTTTCATCACCGGCTGTACTGAAGTGTCTCTGTCAGCTGTACTGATATTTCATTACCAGCTGCCCTGTTGTTTCATCACCAGCTGTACTGAAGTGTCTCTGTCAGCTGTACTGATATTTCATTACCAGCTGTACTGAAGTGTCTCTGTCAGCTGTACTGATATTTCATTACCAGCTGCCCTGTTGTTTCATCACCGGCTGTACTGAAGTGTCTCTGTCAGTTGTACTGATGTTTCATTTTCAGCTTTACTGAAGTTTCTCTGTCAGCTGTACTGATATTTCATACCAGCTGTACTGAAGTGTCTCTGTCAGCTGTACTGATATTTCATTACCAGCTGCACTGTTTTTCATCACCGGCTGTACGGAAGTGTCTCGTTAGGGGCCGTATGTAACTTGTTTCCGATGACAACATGTTCCTCGTCATCTCAATATTACTGACTATAGCTAAACTGCCTGTCGTCTTGTCCTTGGATTAGTCACGCTGTATCTATCCACCAGGAAACATTGCAAAACGGAATTCATCAGATATCCGAAGGAATGTCTCACTTTTGATGATGCTGATGTAACATGACGTTGGAATTCGCGGGGAATGTGTATATCTTATATTTTCGCTTGTTGGTTTAATTCATGAATGGCCATACGTTTATTCTCTGTCATTACCTCTGGAATTTCAACATCTGTGTGCGTACCCGAATATACCAACTTAGCATATCCAATTTATGTTAACGCTGGCAAAAATTTAGTATGTGACCTTCAGTTTAAGTATTATATTACATTAACAAATTTTAATCATCTATATCACAAATGCTTGAATGGCTTGCTAAAATATGTGTCGTGATTAATACACTTTATATTTTGTATTGAGAGAAGCTACAGACATACGCGACCTTTGACTACATTGTTGAGGAAGCTTGTGATATATTCGTTTGCTTTGGCGTCTCATGACATTGACTTGTGTCTTTTCTTAGAATGCATGTCAATGCTTTTTATGATTATGGTTGTGAGTCGTCCTTGTTGGTTTTTCAAGATAACAGTTGGGTGCATATGACTCTTAGTGGACTAATTTACTTTTGGAGGATATTAATGAACAAATTTTATAGAAATTAATCTATGATGTTGATATTTTAAACATTTTAATCCATCGTTTCTTTTATGTCAAATGAGACAGAAAAGAGCATATTTATGCCAATCTTGATTTTATCATTATGCGCGTTTTAATACTGTGTAACTATGACACTAGGTCAACTACGTGTAATTAGTCTGGCCTGTGAGCTGCATGAACTCCTTGTATATTGACATCTACCCTACCACGAGAGGAATGAATAGCCTCTAGCAGGGTAGGTAGAAACGTTGGTTATCAGTAGACCGCGGATGGCGTGAACGATCCCAGTGTAGACGAGACAACTCCTCGGATATGTATTTGGGGAGCGATCTGATTAAAATTGAATGTACATATGTCTGAGTGCGAAAATGTATATTGTTGTTTTTCATCGGAGTATACAATGTATGCCCTTTCCTCACGAACACCGCGCTCCTGATCGGCTACCATTTCCCAGGTATATAGTTTGGGTCAGTAAGTGTGAATAATTCCACATGCTATAGTGCGTGTTTTAGTACCACCTTGGTCATGGTAGATGGCGTTGTCCGTGGACCTATAGACCTATCGTACTGGGGTCTCGTGACAGGCTGTTCTGAAACTGGACCTATAGTACACACCGCCCTATGGTGACGGCTCGCGTTACGTTAGCAGCACACCGCCTCGATTACTGGATAATGAAAAACGCTACACACCATCCAACCTACCTTATTATGAGACAGCGGAAAAGGCTGTAAACTACAGATACAATTTGTGTTCATTACATTGTGAATATATCCGCTGTACCACTTTTATCTTTACTCAGCATACGCTATCAACTAGCCAACCTGAGATCGTGGCACCACCTGGGCCATGTTTATTGTTTCGGTTTAATTAAAATTACAGGTGGCCAACTTTTAATGTCAATTTTATCGAAAGTGGTTAAGAACTTCACGAATTGCCCTTTACTAAAGAAAAACAATATATAATTGGTTACTCATTAGATTTTATTCTGTTGATAGATTACCTTAACAAACATCAAAGACTCTATGTAAAGCTTTAACATGCCATATAATCCTACCTATCTGTACATATGTATAGCAAACCGGGAATAGTAGTAATAAAAAGTAGAGTGCCTTTCAGTAAATAGTAAAATAAAAACATTAATCGTGCATTAAATTCAGACTGAAAATGATATTTTTACCACTTCACTTTGTTGAATTATCAGTATGATAAAAATTGTATTTTACTGCAGAGAAAATAGAAAAATCTTCACTGCATTGAAGATGCCAAGTTGTTGGTGATATCACAATGCAGAGGCGATAAGTGAGGTGACGTCTAATGAAAGTTCTAACACAAAGTAATCACTAACAGGCAAAATGTACTCTACCGTCATTTAATGCTTTCTTATTTTCACTCGAAATACAAAAAGATGGAGCAACTATTCAAAGATGCAAAAAGTCAAACAAAGTAATACATCTTATTAGGATTCACCAGTGGTACTTAATAATCAACAGAATGAAAACTTCAATGTCTAAAGTGTTCTTAAAAGTAGTTAGAAAAGGGGAATTTGCTGATGAAACTATTTACAACCTTAAAAATATAAAACGTTTGGCTACAACAGATAATATAGATACTTAATCAGTATTTCATGTAAAAACTGACACAACATTCAACACTTTTTTATTGAATATCAATTATATTTGAACCGTCGCTTCTCCTCTATATATATATTCTTTATAATATTCTTATTACTAAAAAAACAACCCATCATTAAAATATCATTTTCGGATTTGTTCATATGATATTTTGCGAGACATACTTTGAGAAAATTTATTTTATTAAGAGACAATTATAGAAGGTGAATAATAATGTTATTGTTCCTCTAAAACAATGATTTTTTTTTTACGAATAAATCTTTCGAATTGACTGAAATTCAGTGATTAGAGTAATGACATAACAGACCATGACTATATTGCTTTGATTGAACTATCCACGGTTATAAGGCACGTGTTTTACATGGTTAAGTGCTAAATACCACCAACTAGCACATTAGCGTGTAGATGAGCGTGGAATGTAGTACAAGCTGCACACTGTCCGTATTGTGAGTGTAATGAGGCGTGGTGTGCATCCAGCTACCTCCACACACGGGTGCGACAGCGCTCTTAGTAACGGCGCATGACGAATTACAGACATGTGGTTTACTTCATTTCCGGTAGCAGGTATGTCGTCCTACGACCCTGTAAGGTTAGGGTACACCTGGTAGGCCTCTCGGCTATACAGAGATATGTTGCACCTTTGCATTGCTAATCGGCATCATGCATAACTCCCAGACGTGGCCTCATTGCTCGGATCCATGTGCTGGATGGCCACCCAGACGAAGGCTCAGCTCTGGCATCTGTTTATAGAGTGGTCAACCACATCTAAGCTAGATCTGGGATCTGTCCTATGAGGGACCAACCATAATAAGCCTAATATAGTCTGAAAGAAGCCATGTACGGAGACCTAAATGTCGGGCAGACGTAGACCACCTTCAAAAGAATACGTGATTAAAATGGGCAAACTTCCTGTATACGATATGCAGGAATCTTTCGAAAACTTTTTCATTCTTTTGTTGCATGATTTTTTGTGTACAAAAAATATCCTTAAAACTTGAATTGTCTCTTTTTAACACATTATCCAGATTTTGTACAAATATGACGAAAATATTGACATTTTTGAAGGCATTCCCAAGTCGGCAACATTTCATATAGTAATTGAAGTCATGTCTATTATCATGATTACTACGTCACAATTAACTTCAACCAATCACAGTCTTGATTGACGTAATTCGCAAGTATACCATCATGAAGTCTAAATGACATAATTTGACATATTAACTACAAAACATCGTTGCAAACATGGTAAAAGAACGACTAACAAGAGGCAAACTGTCAATCAGATCCATGTCTGTGTCGGATACTATATTCAAAGGTCAATTCACTCTCAACTTATCAAGGTGTGCATGTGGGAACCGCACTTTGGTCCAAAACAAGTCTACCTAGCCAATGTTTAGCACTCTCCTATATCATCATTACATCTATAAAACGTCCGTCGATCGGTTACAGGCACAATCCGAACTACTTGGTATGGCCTTCCGCCAATGGCAAGAAGGGTCAGATTCTATGCCTTCGTTTGAAGCGCAATTTTACGAGTCTGCCCAGAGAAGGTGTTTTGTCTGGAATCGGATAAATGCTCTCCAAATTGTACAAACCTTGTAGTGCCGAACAGACAGACGAGACGCCCCAAGCCTTTCATATCGCACCAGTGGATACGTATTCTGAGGAGCACTGACGGCTACTTGACTTCGGAGACAGGTTATGCGTTGAAGACCCCGACTCTTACAAACAGTTTTATCTGTATTCCCTTAAGGCACTTAAAACAAAGAAGATCTGCAGGGTTTATGTTCGACTTTAATTGGTCCTTCTCCGAAGCAGCGGGAATGAGTTGTCCGTAACCTAGGGTTAGCCAGGCACAACTATAAAATGGTTCTGGTTATCTGATGGTGATCACCTATTTACCTTGGTATATAAGTTTTTACACCACCGTTTGATTTATCCATGATACTAAGCTATTTTCTCTATCATTTGCAAGTTACCTAATGTATGGTATCATGTGACTTCTTCATAAATTCATAATACCTCAACTAAGTAAAGTTTTACATAAACTACCCAAGTATTTATGTATCTCACTTCTTCTTCAAGACGTCAAGATGTTGTCATGGTATTGGTTATTCAGAAATCGCAACTTTCAGTCGAAATACATGTATGAAAGGATTTGTATGATTTAAACGAATTCCTTAGTTGTTGCGTGTTTTGTTGGTCTATATAATATTGTTTTCGATGTTTTTTGTCCGTGTTACATTGTATGATGTACTGAGTTTTATCGGTTGAACATTGTTTGTTAGTGCATGCTGGTCTGTATATTATTGGCTGTGGTGTAGTGTGTCGGTGTTACGTTGTTGGTTGTAGCGAGTTTTGTCAGTGTTACGTTGTTGGTTGTAGCGAGTTTTCTTGGTGTTGGTTGTAGATTGACTTTTTTTTCGGATATACTTCATCTTCGCGTTTTGGTTGTATCATATTTTGTCGTGGTGTACCTTGGTGGGTTATATACTGTACGTTGGAATTGTTGGCTGCATCATGGTTTGTCTCTATGTATTTTTATGGTACTTTTCCTGGCATTGTTGGTTGCATAATGTGTTGTCCGTGTGTACTTTGGCTACTATATAATAAGTCTGTTCATTATTGGTTGTATCACGTTTTCCTCGGTGTACTTTGGCTATCTATAAACTTAGTTTTTACATTATTGGTTGTATCACGTTTTCCTCGGTGCACTATGGTTATCTATATACTTAGCCTTTACATTGTTGGTTGTATCACGTTTTCATCGGTGTACTTTGGCTATCTACATACTAATAAGTCTTTACATTCTTGGTTGTATCACGTTTTCATCGGTGTACTTTGGCAATCTACATACTAAGTCTTTTCATTATTGGTTGTATCACGTTTTCCTCGGTGTACTTTGGCAATCTACATACTAAGTCTTTTCAATATTGGTTGTATCACGTTTTCCTCGGTGTACTTTTGTGATCTATATTCTTTATCTTTTATTGTTTGTTGTAGCGTGTTTTTCCTGCCTGACGATGAAACACCAGTGAGTATCAGCGTCATCCCGTGTGCATCAGCGTTAGAATGGAACGTCACCTACTCTACGTACAACAAAAGTGGTAAGTACCCCCACTAACTCGGGGTAATAGAACATAACACACAGCCAATGTATATTGACATCTTTTGGAAACAACGTCACGTTATTTTATTGTCATAAAACATGTTAGATGTAATATCGGTTTGTTGTTTTGCCAGTTATGTGTACTATATATGTCTTTGAACAAAAGAAAAAATTACATACATCGGAAAAACCAGTCCGAAAATTATCTACAGATGTTTATTTCTATCCCAGTGATAGTAGGTACCCTTGTTGTCGTCTGCCTCTGTCTTCCTCGCTCTATAACGAGGTCTTGACATCGGATACACGTGCTCGATAGCTTCTAACCAAACAGACCATTTATTAGCATTAGTTAGTTTAGTTTCTCCGTAATCATTTCTGTGAAAGGCATATGGTGAATGCCTCGTCAGTATACGCGTTAGGGAGTTTGACGTGTCAGACAGTACAAGTTGGTTTTTATCCGCGGTGCTTGGTGTTCAGCTTGTGGTATTTACATCGCATGTATGTTCTGTTATAAAGGTCTTTGATGTTTTCGGCAACTAATTGCTTACAAAAAGAACAAAACTTTTCAAAAAGGACATTCACTGGTGAGAAAAGTCCCATTTATGATCCAAACTTTAATGAATAAATTAATAAAATGGTTTTAATAACAAGAAAGCAGTGTGCTTTTAGGTTCTATTTTCAACCCAAAGAAAAAATGGCTTTAGTGAAATATGCCCAAACTACATCTCCTGTATGGGAATCGCTGTTTACGAGAGAGAAAAAAAGCTCTGTACCAGAATAGGGCGTTCGACTGGTGCATTCGTTTTATTTCTCACATGTGTTTTTTGTCAGTGTTTGTGAATACACATTTTTAAGTTATTATAAACATGATCCCCAGGGACGCACGTTGTGGTTAAAATCATTTGTTTCACATCTCAACAATGCTGAAGATTAAAAGCATGCCTTAGGTTGTCGTGATCTGGGGCGAACTCTTGCTACATTGCGGAAGTTATCATTACTGTATAGTCTACATGTAGGGCAGTACCTCAGTGAATTGTTGAGAGGAAACTGCAGCACTAAGACAGTGTTAACTGTCCTGACCCGATGGCAGTATGTTCTATATCAGATAAGTACACACAAACATGCTCTTATTTAACGGTATTATTTTTGAATGCCGATCTTACTCACCTATTAGTGGATAATCGTATACGTTGCCAAACGTTTAGTCATGGCCTTTATTCGTATCAGACTGTCCTCCATCTAACGCGAAGAGAATTTAAGGGAGATTAACCTGTCCTTACCGTCAGAATATTTAAAGGGTTCGTTTCAACAGAAAACTAAAGACGATATCAGCTGTAGCTTTCGTAGGGAGAAATAACAAAAGACCTACATAGGAAGGTGAAGGCACGGAGGCCACTCGGATACATAGATGGTAATCAATGTCTTCGGTGTATATAGAGAGTTTTAAAACCATAGCTGAGTTTTGAAGGATTATTAACGCACTTAAATCGGGGGTTAATTTCACTATTAAAACGATTATTTTAGCCTAGCCAACAGGAGCGATGTAATGGAGACTGCAGTGAGATGCTTGTTAAGCTGTATGTAATCCCGGACATAAGCGTGTTTCATGTGGCTTCCGATAACTCGACTTACATCGTGATAACGTCTCAATATCATCACATTCATGGCCTTTTGTCTTGTGGTTTCCTGCATGCTTCCTACACATGAATGCACGTGTATTGCATATTTATGTTCATGAAACAATGTCTTACAATGAGTAGTCGACATACTATTTCAATTTGTAAACACGAATAAATAACAATTCCATTTCAACGTATAGGCCGTTCGCTTAGCATATAACAGTTCATGTTTGCAATAAACGTGTTTAATAATTCTTGTGAAACGGCTTATTGCATTTCAACTCTTTAACGTCACATCTACTATTACAAACATTTTAATTTGCATACAACATAATCCAGAATATTAGATAAAACTTTCTACAAGTCATAAAGATGTATGTTTGAGGGAACATTTCCGTCCGTTGCCTTATACACAGTAGTCACAAGGTATTCAGACACCATAAGATGTTCGATACTTTCTAGCATATTTCGCATGGCTTGTTTACTTAACGGCGACATATTTGTCGTACAATTTATATAAAATTCATATTTTATAAATAAAAATATGTGTTTGATTGCTAAATATTTATTTTCATCCTATGTTAATGTTACACTAAATTGGTATTTACAATTGTGTTTGTTGCAGAACGAGGAGGGCGTCATTATTACAACCACACGGGTGCCGGAAAACACACGTTCACATTGAGTGGCAAGTTGATCTTCAAGATATCTCTTCGGCCCCTTACTAGTGATACAAGAGTTCATTTTTTTGCAACGAAAAAACTTAATTATGTTGCCTACCCGGCGCTCCCCAATGACTACAAAGTAGAGGGAGCTGAGGTACAGCGGCGACGGATATCCGTGTCGTGGAAACCGAGCCCAGAGGAGACGCCCTATGACAATATCATCACTTACTGTGTTGCTATTAGTAAGGGTAGATCCTATCCTACACACTGCTCGCTAAATGCACATTTATATGGAGACAGTTATATGAAGCCGCCTGTAGGCGCTGGTTTCGGATTCGCAAAGGAGAAAAGGCGATTTAGAGAGATGGAGAGAAAGGCGAGGCCTGTGAAAGCTGCAAAGCGAGGACAAATAGTGTACAAGTGTATCGGAAGTCGCACGAATTATATTTATACACGGGCAAAGCCTAATACGAAGTACTTCATAGATGTGTACGTCATCAATAATAATACGAACCGCACCAGTTCGTATACAGGATTAGAGTTGAAGACAATGAGAGGGAAAAAAGTCAAACATCTAAAATTCAACAAAGTAAATAAAGTAACGTTAAGTCGACCAAAACAGAAGGAAGTGCTGAAGTTCAAATTGACATCGTTTACGAGTAAAGTGTTTCTTGCCATACATGCATGCAAAGGAAAGGTCAAATTCCAAGTGATGCGCAGGGGGAAAACTATAGTGAATACAAGGATAAGGAATATAAAGAAAATTACTTTGAGGGATTTGGAGCCAGATGATTACCTTGTGAAAATAACTAATTCACGGAAAGGAAAACGGAATGTTCGAGTGTTTATAAGCAATAGTACTAAAGTGTTTCAACAGTACCCGGATCTACCAAACGATACCCGGATACTAGTGTTCGATGAGCAAATCACGTGTAGCAATGTGACAATCGCCTGGCTAGAGGCGGGAGAAAGACAAACGTATTGTCTATACAAGAAAGAAATACCCGCAAGCACCAAACGGAAACGGCGGCGGAATAAAACGGATTCTTGTAAAACTTCACATGTAAAAAGTAGTACAAAAATCACTTGTAAAAAATTTAGTAGAAGACATAGGAATACTAAGACTGGAGTTACTACCTTTGAAATAACAGGCTTAAAGCCTGACACCTCCTATCAATTTGACATTGTTGTTAGTCGGCGGAAAAGACACTCATTGCCGTACCAAAGTGTTGTTACTCAAACAAGAAGCGAGTGTTGAGACTTTCTGTGAGTGTAAGGCGAGTGCAAGGTATATGATATGTAGTTTGAATGTTATTCTGAAGGAGATCTGTGATTTTGCCACTAAGAGCGGGAATGTATTTCCGGACAAACTGTGCCACTGTGATGTCTTTTTGACCTAGACTAGATTTCCTGCCTGGGTACCTTTACTCTCTGCTAGACTTCACCATACACCTGGCGGAGCGTAGAAAAACCAAGGCAGATAATCCAGGGTATTTTTGACCAAGCTGAGGAATACAGTCCTCGCAACACTTTGTCATTAATTTTCTCAGATATTGCCACGCCTCAGCTGATTGGTCGGACAGGTCCCATACATAAAGCCCATTGACTGTTCGAGTAGTCATCCAGGGAAGGTCTTCAAAATTCAACAATAGTATATAGAATGTAACAAAACATAGGGGGTGATGCATAATACAAATATTGATCTGACAAAACATTTAAGCATTTGGTTCAAAATACAAAACAAAATCCTATTAACTACCCTGTGTTTTCATTTCACGAAATAGAGAGTGTCGGCGTTATTTATCACTATATGAGACTTATGTATTGGTAAATGTTACCATTCTATTCCGGTACATGGTCATAACGATCTACTCAGTTCGGGTTGTACTCTGTATAAGGGGGAGTAACTCTTTTATCTCCTCACTTCCGAGCTAGGTTGTAACATTCCGAGCCCCTGATATTTGGGAGCTGTTGAGAGGATAAAGGAAAGAATTCGTTGGGAAGAAATGTGAGCTATGGTGTATTATTACGTTCTGTTTAGAGAAAGATACTAAGTCCCAATAACACCGAATTCTGAATAACTACTGGACTGATGTATACAGTTTAATTTCTGAAAGACTGATTGTTTTCTATGATATTCAGATATTGTTACATTGTTTTTAATTTGACAAAAATATTATTCTTGATGCGTGCAATACATGTATGATTTGTAAAGTATTCGATAAATTACACATCCCCGCATGTAACAACCAACGGGAAAGAGAAAAATTAAATATCACTCATTGAGAAAACTATAGATGGAAACCATTGTCGATGTTATTTAAACCCCCATATACAATGTTGTGTATCTGTTAATGTGGCCGCTTATGTTACTGAGAAAAGTCTTCATATTGAATGTTGTCAACACTATACATGCGACACGTCACATCATTCATTGTCTTTGAATTCATAAGGTAAGGTATATCGGTAAATTGACTACCATGTCAATTGGTGAAAACAGTATTCCGTTGGTTAGTGTTCCATGTACGATGATTGTCATTTATAAGTATATTAGTGTATATATATAAAGTTACTATGTTTTGTATACATTGTAGTAAGATTCATTGTAGTAATATATTTATATATGTCTTCATTAAATGTGAGTTATTTTAGAAAACTACAATGTACGTATAACAATTACTTACTAGTACTACATTGTGGGTATATACAACTACAATGTATTATGTACTACAATGCAAATGAAAAATAGTATTTTTATATCATATTACTACAATGTATACTATACATACAATGTGAGACTCCTGTCAGATTGTTTCATCTCCCGTTATAAAAACTCCAATCTATGCTGCCCCCTTCCCACCCCTACCCCATCAAGTAACTGTTGAATGTCTTTTGACTTTGTACTTCCAGCCCACGAAGAAGGCCATTTATGTGAATGTATGGACGTTGGTCGGGTATTTTCAGAGTGAGAGGAAGCATTTGTAGACTGATGCATTTTGTTATGTGGTTCGTTAAAAAGTAACATGCGGCTTCCACGTAATTCATATTTTTTCAACTTCACCTTGTTTCCCTGGCCTTTTCATCCTTCATTATTCAATGTGTTAGATCAGTGAGTTGAGAAATGACAGATAAATGGCATTTGGATCACAAGAATTACCCCTTTTATCGTATCAGCTTTGGGAGGAATCGTCACTGTGAACCAACGGAACCCATATACTGTAGATATTGATCACGGAAGCCACATCATGAAACCGATCGTCGCCGATTAAGTGTTTGCAAATATTTATCAAGCATTCTAATTTATTTCTTACACATGGTGTCAACATATGCTAATTAAGTTTAGACATCATTGCCACTGTTGATATTAAATTAATTTCATATTTGTTTAAATAATTGAGATTGTGTTTGGCTTGTTATTGTTGGTATACGATGTACAAAGGGTTTTTTGTTGTGTGTCGTGTGTTAAAATAAAGTAACAGCTCTATATACATTCCTACGACAAGCAGAATGCGAATTCAGCAGAACGTAGATAACTAAATCTCAAAGACGTGCAATACATAAAACAGGATGGAAGGTGAAACCATTGCACTAATTATAGGCCTGGGAATGCCATAACAATGCAGGATATGGACAGATAATTGAATGACACACCGTCAGTAATATATTATACACAAATTTAAAACTGACTAGATTTATCATCGTTTGGGTTTAAAGTAACTTACCTAACCTGTTACATCGATAAGGGAGACATCCACGTCATTGGTGACAGGTAGGGACGGCAGATACCAGCCATCAAAATGCTGAAGCAGATAAAATGACGACAAGATGACATTGTTAGTCCAATCGATATTGTCGAGAATGTAGAGCTCCGCCTCAGGTGTTGGATCATCATCGCTGACCAATAAAGATAAAAGACAGTCTCTTACTAAAAAGCACATATGAATGACAAAGGTATGCTATATCGTTATGCCTTGTATCCTGTACCCTTAATGTACCGTTAACAAACAAATCAAATCATAATATTTTATTATAGATATACTATCGGAATTAATTTGAAAAATCTATTATAAAGGGGCAAAACAGTACATAAAATTAAATTCAATATTAAACGTTGATTTCAAAATTACTTTTTTTTATTTATTGTTATATATGATAGATGTTTTCCATTTTGTTTGTGTTGCTGATTTAGATAGAATACATTAAATTGAAAAAAAATCCAAGAACAGATTCCACAAAATTAAAGATTAAGTAAGATTTAGTAAATAATCAAAACATCTTTCCGTTTAATTTACAATATGAATTAACAGTTTTTAGATAAATTGTACAAACTGTTGCGGCAAATATGACAATTTAGGTTAGTTAATAACTACATTAAAAAAATCAAACAAAACTGTTATACAAGTGTAAAGATAGCTTGGTATGTAACGTTTCATGACAAAAAATGAGAAATGGCATGTGATTTGACACAACCCAACAAATACAGGGCCTATGCCACACATGTGTGATCATCTGACTTCTCAAATCACACGAGTGCATTGCGTGTATGGGTATTTTCAAGAGATATTGAGCTAATGAAACATATTTCACGAGGGCTTTATCCCAAACGAGACATTAGGCAAACACGTATGTGTGTTATTGCTTTAATTAAATACAAACAATTGTATATATGGATATTTTACTTTCTGCAAAACAATTCTCGTCATTAGCAGGTATTAATGGTACTAGTATTAATGTTAATTCGCTTCCCGAAAACAATTGTGGACAAAACGACATCAAAGACATAGTAATGAAGTCAAATTACCATATTTACCAAATGTCCGAAAAATCAGTGGATAACGACCGATGAGTCCCACCTAAAAATGAGTTCTGGATACTGGAATTATACAACGTAGTGAAGGGAAATAGAATAAGGCAAACGTTGTACACTCACGTCAAGTAGGGATAATAGAATAACACAAGCGTTGTTTACTCACGAAAAGAAGGGATAAACGAATAACGCAAGCGTTGTACACTCACGTAAAGAAGGGATAAAAGAACAATGCAAGCTTTGTTTACTCACGTCAAGAAGGACTAGCAACTAAATTTCTTAAAGTGTTTCCCAGCACCTATACCCCCTATGGAGCGCACTCACAAACAAGAGAAGCCATGTATGTATTAGGTAAGTAATAAAGTTACTAAGAGTAATCCAAGTAGAATATCATCGTGTGTGTAGTGATCGAGATATGTCTTACCAATTGTACCTAGAAGTCAATAGATTTATAGCCAGCTGGGCAATTCAATTTGAGTGGAAAGGGTATTTTAACCGTCAAAACAATCACATGTTCCGAAAGTAAGGTTAATAAAAACGAAAAGGGCGTTTTGGAGAGTTGTTTTTTAATCCAACCTAATTATGTTGATATATTTTTTCTGCAACAAATTATGTAATGTAAAAGGGACGACAAGGGGAATCGATTACGTGTCCAGTTACCATGTTACCTTTGTGTAATTCGTAACATACTTAAACATTACATAACTAAATATGATCGGTAGCATTCATTTACTTATGAGGTATTTTTTGAAGTAATATGTATTTCGTTTTGGTTTCCTATTACAAACAAGAAAGGTTTTTTGTATACATGATATTGAATAATAGTATGGAAGAGTAAATAATAGCAAATCCCCGATAAACAAAGAAGGGCCCATCTCGTTATATAGACATCATCTAATTCATAACAACTAAAACTCGTTTTTTATAAATAACCGTAGTGCACACGCATTTCTCTAACATCAAGATAAATTCTGTTACTCGTCGAGTTATGTAATGATTTGATATTGTGCTATCATATTTCAAATATCCCTGTTTCCATGACAGCAGTAATTTTCTGGATATCTGAACCGCTTACAGAATTGAAAGGTACTTCTTCATAACATGCTGGAGAAGCCAGCCATGTCGAAATTATGGAAAAGAACCGAAGAGCTACCAGGAAAACCACACACAAGATAACAGTGACGAAACGAGGTTCTTTGGAAAAGTAAGCGGTTTTTTAACCATATGCTTCGTTCGGTATGGAGATTCAGCCCGGAAATTACCCACACATGGCAAACACCTTAAAAGGTAAATATCACCTTATTAACACCAAATAATCAGTGTCGATCAATTAAATGAATTCACAGGTAGGACAGGACGCGCGTGTAATACGGTTTGGAACAACGACAGAAGAGAGACAACTCTGTGAAATAAGAAATACTCTGTGCCAAAGATATTCTAACAAACCAACTTCTAAATGTTAGTATTATTGTATAAAAAATATGAATTACGCAGAATGCAACGAGAAGGAGGAAAAGCGGTCTAATGTCTATATGTGACCAATCAATAAACCAGGACAATGTTAGAATCTATTGAGACGTGTTTGCAGCGAGTTTGAAGTGTTTTCTTCGCCGAATTGTTCGTATGAGGTTTCAGCATAAATTTCTGCGCGTTAAAGATGCAGGGATATCCTAACCATAAAGAAAAAAATGGATGATTGTTTTAAACAATGAATAATACAATTTGGAAGTTCAAAAAATATTGGAGAAAGTTCAGGCTCAAATAATAGTGCAAAGCTGAAATGATAAAAAAAAAACATCGTTATGGTTTTGTGTTTAAGAAACTACGAACGACATTAAATATTGAATCACACTTTCGGCGACTTTAAGGGGTGATAAATTGAGTAGGGTTTCAGACAAACTGAATGGTGAGCAAAAGACCTTGTCCTTCCGGAACACCTGGTCGTATTCTCCCTTTACTTTGTAAAGGTATCTAACGTAATGTTTCATTTGATATAGTTTACCCACAGGTACTAGCCTCATCTGTCAATACACCTTTAATATAATTATTATACTATAGATGTATTGACAGACGAGGCTAGTACCTGTGATTTACCTATTATACTATAGGTGTATTGACAGACGAGGCAAGTACCTGTGATTTACCCTATTTTTATCGATACTGAGTTCGCATTTCGGTTTTTTTATCATTTGGTATTTTCTTGTTTTATTTTTCCATCAAATAAGGAACACTTATTTCCAAGGATTGGCAATTTTCGCAAATTTCTGTAGAAAGAAGGGTTCCATTATTTGTTAAATTCTCTGTTTAGCATTTCAAACAACGAATTAAATCTTAACGACGTGTATGTTATGGTCAAATTAATTTTCTAGGCGGTAAATATCTTATGAACTGAAAGCATCCATCCGGTCACATACGAGGTGAAATACACTACTATAGTGTAGGATTGAAAACCCGACACCAATGAACAAACAGTGAAAGTGAAAATGTCGTCATCAATCCATAGATACAGACATGTCATTGAATTAATCAGATTACGTCGTTTAATTGCAGCATCAAGTTCAGCCGGAGACAATCAATTTTGTAGATAATATCTTGCGAGAATAGTTGGCAGACTATGCAAAAGTCAAATCAATCATCGATCAGATATTCACAGTAAATAACTGAGCAATTCAGTGTCAACTGCGAATTTGATTTGTTTGATATTTGAAATAAAAATATAGAACAAGATTTACCTTTTTACTTCAGTTTACAAAGCAATATGATCGGGTGGCGTGGTATGCTACCATATCATTGTATCTCAGTGTGGCGGCAATTCCGTGTGACCAGCGTCATCATATATATGACTTCAGACGTTTAAACTAAAAACCCAATTAAATCTAAAACCTTCACTATGGCTGGTGTTATTTTTGTATCGCATATCTTTACTGATAAATAAAGTTATTAGGTCAGGTAAAAGTTTTGAAGAAAACAAACAAAACGAGATACAAGTTACTTTGATATATTCCGTAGTAATTGGTTCATTTTGAGACACATCGGCATTAACATTTGGCCTTACTGAAGTACAATTTGTATATCTAGACAGTCTATACGTGTAATACACTAGTGCAATCCAAAACGTCATATGAACAAATGCGGCATATGTTTGATATTAATTTTACTTTGTACCTACAATTGTTCTTTAAATACATTTTGTATTTACTGCAAAAGATTGCTCGTCACTATCCAGTATTAATGAATGTTCAACATGCTTCCCAAAATCTTGAACCGAACAACCGATAAAACGAAGTCGAGAACAGGCTAATGACTTTGTATTACCATATCATAAAATGGCCTTTAAGCGTTCGGAACAAAGTCCTGTATCAAGAAAGCAACAGATGAGTTTCAACCAAATAGGTTTTTTGGTACTGGGGTACTTCATCTTATACTACCATAGGGTGAAATACGGAGCAGTGTAATGCAAAGCCCGAAAACCGGCTATATCACTACACTTTTGTATATTGAGGTTCATCAGGTATGACAAATGGCTAGGACATACTCCCTGCTTGTTTATAGAGAATTCAACAAGGTAGGACATAATCCTTTTTGTTTTAAAAATTATGTATCTTGATGGCATGGAAAAAATCATCGGGGTTTAAAATTGTTTGTGTGCGAACTTTTAATTCGAGAATATGTAGTTTGCAAGTATTGTTTTTCATACCCGATGAAAATTTCTTTCACATGACATCACTACTTACATAACATACAAAATTTCAAAATATATTTTATATCAGAAATGCAAAAGCAATTGAAATGCTTAAAAGATCAAAAATATAAATTTTCACTTTTTTGCCAGAGGTTTCTAAGTAGCCCTTATTGTATCTGTAACAGTTAATGCAATCGTGTTTTATTACGTGAAAGAATAAAACCATGATGGCTTTAACATTATGTGCAAAATACATTGGTGTGGTGAATGTCTGACCAGTGGCTAAGATGCATGCTTACACAAATTTCTCGTCGCATAGCTGGTTTCTACGCCTATTAATTGCCCTGACAGCGACTTGCCTTATAACATTCACATTATAACATTTTCTTTTTTTCCATCACATTATTTTTCAAAGGATGAGTGTCTATAAGGCCCTTTGGTGGGCCCCGGTATATTCGGATTTTCACCACCGTATTTTGTTCAAAGATGTCCTATTGTATGCGGAAAAACTAAGGTCAAAGTTTGACCGAAAGTGGGTTTTTGGTGTACCAAAAGGGGTAGGGTAAATCACAAACATAGTTTGCTGTTTTCAAAGTTAACTTAAAAACCAAAATAATACCATTTCTGTTTTTTGAAACATGTGTAAATTAAACAGGCATATATAAAATAATGAAACATGACAGAATTTCAATCGTCACTTAAAGATTGTTTATATAAAACGAAGGATTGAGACTTGATTTAGATAATTTTCAAATAAAAATTGTTTTGATTTCTCAATTATTTCCTTTTCTATTTATATTTTGACTTGAAATTTACAACTTCACTCATTTAAGTAGACCTACATATATTGCATATTCACTACATACTTTCTTTTTGTTTTATACGGAGTTATAGTTTCTGGACACATCTCAAACTTAGCTATTTCAAATATCTCTTAATCTTAAGTGAATTAAAAGGTGCAGGACACCCTTTATATGCTATAAGTATAAGATATCAATTGTTAATATTGTATATTATATATATCATATAATATTTGCTCAACACCTGTGGCTGAAGTGAGTTCCAGGTCCTGATTTGTTTTTTTACTTATCAAAGTTAACTTACAAATCAAAAATGGCATTTGCCACCACAACTACTGTAAAATGATTGATTTAATATATGAAGTTTGATTTGCTGGTAATTTTAAGTCTCCTAGCCTCAAGGAAAGTATCTGCTTTAATCGTTAAAGTTAACCGATTTCATCGTTTTATCAAATGTTTTGCCTATTTCCAATGTTTATCCGCTGTTTGTACATAAAAGGCATTTGGGGATAAGCATTTAACTTGGCATAGATATTAGTTATATGATTATATTTAATTTGTGAAAGTTTCATACTTATCCCAAAATGCCTTTTTACTTAAAAATACTTTAAAACATTTTTTCATGTTATTTGGAGTATAAGGACCAAAGTGCATCTCCTTGCCAAACACCAAATATTTCCTGACAATACTTGTCTATATATGAATGTATGTAGATTAAACAGGCTCAGTAGAGTGTTTTAAGTCGTCAGAGGTGCGTTTGACAAGCTACACTGACCAAAAGTCAGATAGTTTATGCTTTGAAAACGCCAAGAGAGACTAAGTTGTTCGTTCAGGTTATGCTTGCAATTAACAGTTAATCCCTTTGTTGATTTCATACGGTTTATTTGTTACATTCAATGCTACCTGCTACTCATATTATTTCTTAATTCCTTTTCCTCCCTTTTTGTTACATTAAGTTAAACACGACATCCGTGTATGTTGTAAAAAGATCTGACCTTTGTAACAAAACAAGACTCGTTTGCCTCTTCTGTATTATCGTTGCTTCTGCCCTTTGCTGAGGAAGTAAGGCATTTTTATATTTATACCAACGTTTTCCAACATATCAGTTACGTCACGAAAACCACGGTCAACAATTAATATAGCTTTGCCATGGAATTGGAAGAGTTATGGTTTGAACACACAACAAGTCACAATGGGTGTCATTTACTTCAGTGGAAACGATAACGATGTACATGTAGGAATATCTTTCAACTCATAAAAGGGTTTTCTACATACATTGAACACAGGGTAACCAATGTTTAGCTCATAGGTCACTTTTTCTTTCAAATAGGTCAAAAGTTGTTCTTCATATATTTTTGGAACGTTGGCAGTGTGCCTCTTTTTACAACATACACGGATGCCATGTTTAACGTAATGCAACAAAAAGGGAGGAAAAGGAATTAAGAAATAATATGAGTAGCAGCTAGCATTGAATGTAACAAATAAACCGTATGAAATCAACAAAGGGATAAACTGTTAATTGCAAGCATAACTTGAACGAACGACTTAGTCTCTCTTGGCGTTTTCAAAGCATAAACTATCTGACTTTTGGTCAGTGTAGTATGTCAAACGCACCTCTGACTACTTAAAACAATCTACTGAGCCTGTTTAACCTACATACATTCATATAGACAAGTATTGTCAGGAAATATTTGGTGTTAGGCAAGTAGATGCACTTTGGTCCTTATACTCCAAATAACATGAAAAGTTTTTTTAAGTAAAAAGGCATTTTGGGATAAGTATGAAACTTTTACAAATTAAATATAATCATATAACTAATATCTATGCCAAGTTACATGCTTATCCCCAAATGTCGTTTATGTACAATCAGCGGATAAACATATAAAGGGTGTCCTGCACCTTTTAATTCACTTAGGATTGAGAGATATTTGAAATAGCTAAGTTTGAGATGTGTCCAGAAGCCATAACTCAGTATAAAACAAAAGGAAAGTATGTAGTGAATATGCAATTGATGTAAGTCTACTTAAATGAGTGAAGTTGTAACTTTCAAGTCAAAATATAAATAAGAAAGGAAATAATTGAGAAATCAAAACACTTTTCATTTGAAAATTACCTAAATCAACCCCCGGTCTTAATCCTTCGTTTTATATAAACAATCTTTAAGTGACGATTGAAATTATGTCATGTTTCATCATTTTATATATGCCTGTTTACTTTACACATGTTTCAAAAAACAGAAATGGTATTATTTTGGTTTTTAAGCTTACTTTGAAAACAGCAAACTACATTTGTGATTTATCCTACCCCTTTTGGTACCCCAGAAACACACTTTCGGTCAAAC